>JAODJU010000033.1:18875104-18886225 GCA_026776725.1 Gnathonemus echidnorhynchus
TATTCACATGGCTAAGTGCAAATAAGTTCTAAACCACCGTAGTTAATCTTGCTGGTACCAGCAGAAAAGTGCTGCCTAATTATTGCGCTGCTTGATCTATCAGTGAAGTGTATCCACTAAAATAACTTGAATCTGTCTTTGTCCTGCATTTCCTCTTTTCTTTAATTAAATTCTCTGCAGTGACATTTATTAAAATCCAGTAGAATGGCAAAGAGAGTTTAGGTATTTACTGCTTAATTAAGTCTGTTTGTACTTGTGCATTAAATGGCATTTAAACCGTAAATAACGCGTTCTCTTGTGTAATTTCTGCCCTCCCTTCAGACTTGCCTCTTGCGTTATTCGGTCTCAGACGATCCCCGCTGGGGAATCCTGTCGCAATAAGGAATTTATTGTCGTTCTGAGGCACGTTGTAAAACGAAACGTAACCTGAAATAAACACACCGTTCTGAACACACGGCCGTCGGGTTCAGGCGAAAACAAAACCCATCAATCAATCGAAAGGGAAACGGGTGTAGCGCGCTGCTATCGGCACGCACTGTGGTAAGAGAAATAAAAATTCCAGCAGTTATTTTTCACGGAGGACTAAACAGCGAAACAGTGCCTGGCCCTTTGCTGGCTGCTGTTGGCAAATCAGTAGGTGTCAGTCGACCGATTCTTAATGTCACAGGATCCAAGGGCCCCGGGCTGCAGAGCTCTTACATTCGTATTTTGTAGCATAGATAACTGAGAAATGTGTGTGCATGTTGCATCTTAGATGACCTGATAACGGGAATCTAATTAACCACCCTGTACAAGATCCCCATGTCAGGGCTGTGGAACAGACGCAGAGTAATTACAAGCCTGTTACAAGTTCAGATTTCCTGTAACCAAGTCTCTGGCCGTGGATCCTATTGTAAGCTATAAACAAGCCCCCGGTCTTTTGTGTTTCCGTCCTTTGCTTGCTTATAGAGAATACTTCTTGGAATAGTTTGAGGTGCAGTGGCTCTGTGGGCAGCACCTTGCACCAAAGCCTCCAGTAATGCTGGTGTGATTCATGCCTCCCTGCTTTGCTCTGTGTGGTGCACGGTCTCCCTACTCCTTCTGGGTAATCTGTTCTCCTCTTGTAGGCCCAAAATTTGTGGCTAAGTGGATTGGTGTCTCTGGAGAATGAAGAATAATGCTGATGATTACAGGTGGGAACCCAAAAAGGGACCACTTGCCCCTCCCTCCATAATTTTCATTTTAATATTTATCTAAAAGGGCATACATTTTTTGAGAGAAAGCAGGGTCAGATGATCCCTAGAGCAACTGGGGATTAGGGGGCTTGCCAAGAGGTCCAACTGCAAAATCAGTCTATCAGCACTGGGATGGACAGAGTGAGTTGACATGCTGAGACACACAGCACCCCCATCAGATGGTGACAGGATGTGACAGTGGTGATGGAAGGCTGCATGATTCACCTCTGATGATATGCATGGTTTATGGGAAAAGCGCTGACCTGAGTTGCATAGGTTTCACAAATGAATGAAAATCATTATTTTAAAGTTTAAGTGCCGCATAGAGCCGTGGAAAAATTTAAGCACAATTTTTTGTTTCGTTCATTTCTCAATGTATGATATATATTCCAAACTGCAGCCTGGATCTTCTCTGTTTCTCATTGATGAAGGGCTTCTTTCTTGCTTCATGGGACTTCAGTCCTGCTTCTAGGAGCCTGATGTGAACTGTGCACCTCACACCTGCACCTAATGTTTCCCATTCCTTTTGAAGGTCACTTGATGTCATCCCCTGATTCATGAGAGACTGTCGGATAAGGTAACGGTCGTCTCTGGCATTAGAATGTCGCTTCTGCCCTCTACCTGCCTGGTTCCTGGTCGTTCCCAGTGTCTCCTGCTTCATCTTATTCTTGTCTGCTGCTGTCTTAGACATTTTGAACCTGGAAGCGGCCTGTCAGCAGAACTGCGATTAAACCAAGATTTAAAAATGCAGATTTGTTTAAAAATATCGAGTGGTCTCTTAATTTTTTTCCACAGGTGTATACTGTTTGTAGAGCATTTTGTCGTTCAGCCTGGCATGAAGCACTGCATCTCCAGAGTGCTCTTCTTCAGTGTGTCTAAATTTATATAAGGTTATATAACATATATTTAAGGTTTTTCCTTGGACCCCTCATCCTGGGGGTAGTGTGTGGCTCAGCTGGTTAAGTTTCTGTACTTGTGATCAGAAGGTCACTAGTTCCAGTCCCTGGGTTGGCAGAGTATTTCCCCAGTTGTTCCAGGGACTGTGTGACTCTGCTTTCTTGTCACTTTGGATGAAAGCATCTGCTAAATAAATGAAACGAATCCTTGTCCGGATGGGCTGTGAAATTAGATTAGCACACATGGCTCTGTACTGCTTCCCTTTGACCCACACAGATTTCAGTCTGTGTTGTTTACCTACGAGAAGCTACCAGAGAACTGAGCCATTTATTTTCTCAAAGAAAGCTGAATATAAATATTTCCATTTTGGAAGTAGTAATGTTCTGAATTATGTTCTGGTTTTGTGTATGATCGCTATGATAGTTTTTAAAATTATCCCCAAAAAAAGAAAAATATTGGCAGGCACAGCGAGCAGATTTTATTGTCATAGTTTCCTCATTAGTGTTTTATTTGCTGTTCCTGTGTTTTTTTGATCGCTTGTAATCATAAGTGAAATGTAAAAATAACACAGTTAATTGCAGAAGCAGGGAAAATGTCTGAACAATCACAATGAGTGATTTATTAATGATAATAATTTCATCTCTTCGTTCTCAGGTTTCCACACTGGAGTTCACTTGCAGGTCTGGAGTCGCCGGTATTTTAACTGGCTGTGATGTTCAATCCAGCAGATGTTTTTGCCGCTTTTCTGACTCGTCTTGCGAGTTTTCAGTTCACTTTTTCAACTCGTATTTTCCTCTCCCATCTGTGGAACCAGCTAGATGTGGGAGACATTTAGAGGGCAGTGAAATTCACTCGGGGCCTTTTTGTGAGGCTCCATACGTCTGCCATTTGGGCCCCTGCGAGGTGAGCGCAGCTCCGCCATCTGGTAAACAAAACACTCTCTCGTGTTAACATGTCAGGATCTCGAGCCTTGGCTGCATTTTAGCTTGATGGCAAAATTTACCCTGTCAAGGTTTCTGGCGCTGGAACGGCACAACACGTGACAACCCCCAATTCATCAAAAAAAAACAAAAAAACGAATGAAAGCTCAAGGTTGTCCATCCAACCTGGTCATTTAACTACCCAAATTGGTGGTTTTGCTCAATTAAAGATAATTCTCTGCATGTGTCCTGCTGTTTCCAGCCCTGAGATCCCAGCCTCTGTGTCCCAGTGAAAACAGGGGCATCAGTCTGGGATCCAGTTTGGTTTCATGGGATCCCGTTTTGGTTTTATATGTTGGGCTGTAGGGCAGCAGCTGCCACAGCCCAAGTTGCAGGTTTTCCTAATGGCACATAGTACCGTTCTGAAACATTTTACATAATGAGTCTAGTCATGGCTCCCGTGCTTGATACAGCCTCCGAAGGCCTCCCAGCTCAACAGTAAACGCAAACCTCTTACAGTCTGCTGATCATGACTGCGAAAACAGGCCAACTTGGCAGACTGTGAAAGTTACCATTGTTGGGTCCCAACACAGGTGCACAAATGTCACATTAGCCAAACATCGGGCTGCGTCACAAGAATCTCCCCCCGTAAGCCAAGTGTTAGGGCCATGGTAATGTCATGGCACGTGTCGCGATAGCTAAAAGACAGGGCTGTGTCACAGGAATCGCGTATGTCGCGTTAGCTAACCGTCAAGGCCACGTTACGGGAATCTCATCACGCATGTCATGTTAGCTAAACATCAGAATCATGTTATAGGATCTTCATCACATATGTCACATTAGCTATGTGTCATGGCCACGTCATGGGAATGTCATGACACGTGTCGCAATAGATAACGACAGAATCATGCTACAGAATTCTCATTACATACGGCATGTCACATTAGCATAAGGTCAGGGCCATGTCACAGGAATCTCATCACATATGTCCTGTTCGCGGAACATCAGGATTGCGTCACAGGAATCTCATCATACGTGTCACGTTAGATAAACGTCAGGACCACATCACAGGGATCTCATCACTTTCTTTTCATAGCGTGTCGCTGGTTTGAGGGGTAAGAAGTGAGCAGTCACACGTGTTTCTTTTAGTTCAGGTGTGTAGCAGCCAGCCGTGTGGAAAATTCCCCCCCGGATGATAATGACTGTGAGGTTTTATGTTGAACTTCAACAAATCAGAGGCTAAGAAAATACCAACTCGGCTTAATGGCACATTTCACGGCTCTCAATGCTGGGCCAGCTGTACGCCCCACCTAGCCTGCCCCCCCCTTCACTGTAGCGTCGGGTGGGGTGGGGGGCCCTCGCACTGTTCCCTCGAGGATCATATGAATTTAAAGGCACACAGTAAAGGTAGAGAAGGACTTCGATGGGCGGCATGTTTTTTTGAAACATTGTTCTCATTTAGTGCGTGAATAGCAGGATTGTGGGAATTTGTTTCCACAACTTTCTGACTATTTGTTTAGCAAACCTAAATTAAACATGTTATTTCTTTTCACACTCTAATATTTTTTAAAGCATTACATTTTAAATCAAAGATGGACATACAGTTATGAGAAAATGGCCAGCAATTAGATGCCAGTCAGTCTAACTACAGAAGGAAGCCCCTTTAACACAAAGGGAACATTCAGCCTGTGCACACCCAGAACGGGGGGGGGGGGGGATTTGAACCCCCCACCCACAGGTGCGAGGTTACAGCACTGCCTATCGGGCCACGATTCCCAGATGTTGAAGTGCCTCAATGAAAAACAGAAATTCATTATAGTGTAAACATGTTTATACACGAGCTCTGAAAGAATACTGTGTTATTGCCGGGCATGATATATATAGAAATTCTTTGGCTTCAGCTGTTTTTCTTATCAGCTTGCCATGCCTTGCTGCTGCAATGGCTCCTTCGACATTTTGCATCCCTGCTGCAACAGGAACTCTGGAACTTTCCGCGCGGCACATCTGCTGCTTTCCATTGTTTGGCTGTTTCTCTCCCAGACGGGCGCGCGTGGGATTGCTCCCCCCCCCCCCCGCCGCTGGGCTGTGACCTTGTGCACAATGCACCGCTGGATGGAGCCTCGGCTAGTGCAGGAAGCCCCCCTCCCCTCCACATGCACGCGCACACACGTGCCAGCTGGGGGGGCCGGACAGCTCTTGTGGGATTTGCTGGACTTGTACTCTTAGGTTATATCCTCTGTTAAACAAAAGTTGCAGAACATAAACAAGCCAGTTATATCATGATTGAATTGGAATGTCATTACATGCAGATGCTGGGGGTGGGATGTCGTATTGAAGTTTTTTAAGGGGGGAGTACTTGCACTTTTATTACATTTTATATTGTTAAGCTGCCCTGTGATAGACTGGCATCCCATCCAGGCTGTACCCCAGCCTTTTGCCCTATGAAGGCTCACCTGTTTGAGATTGGCAGCTGTAAGATGAACGGATGGAAGTGTGATATTGCTTCTGCTGGAGTCGTTGATGAGTAGGAACTTCTGCTTTTCTTCTCAGTACACAGGAGACCCGGCTAGGAAGTGAAGTGGACAGTCTGCTGTTTTTCGCAGTTTTGCCTGTGACGTGATTTCCATACATCTGATCTCTGACTGCCGTCAGTTCTCTCTGTTTACCTTCCTGTCCTGTCCATGCTCATGCTGGACCCACTCTCACTCATGACTGGGGGAACACCTCCCACCTCGCTCTACTTCATCTTCTGTTCCCTGACCCCCCACCCCCCTTTTGTGTAGGAGGCCATGGGTACAGAAGTGGGTTTACAGGAATGCGCAGGCGAGGCTGCCCCCCCCCGCAAGTATAGGAAAGATAGTGTTCAGGGGTCTTCATCAACAGCATGGGTTTGGGTCTCGCTTGTCTCCATAGTGACACCTGTGGGCTGTTGGTGTCTGGGGCCCCTACAAGAGTTTCTCAGCACCTTCTGACCAACAACAAATATCAGTGGTTATACAGGTGGATGAACGTGCCTTTTGCTCATGGGAGATTTGCTTACACAAAAATGTTCTGAGGACAGAAGGAAAAATGATTGGTTCACATTATACATTATAGATTATAGAGGAGACTGGTCCAAGCAACTTGGGGAGGTGGGAACAGCCAATCAGATATCTTGGTTCCTGCCTCCTCTAGTTGCTTGGACCCACCTCCTCTCCAATCTGATTGGTTAGCTCTCTGATCTAATAATTTTTCTGTCTGCCCTCAGAACATGTTTGTGTAAGGATTTTATCAAAGTAGACAAGCTATGCATTTACAAGCTAAATGCAAATTGATAGTAAAAAGTAAGAATTGGCAGGCATTAATTTATCATGCATTGGGAACCAGCAACCTTCCGATCACAGCTACAGCATTCTAACCCACCAAGTCACACACTGTCGCTTTACAGTTGGGAATGAAATCAGGGTCTGCAGTTCCCCCTCTGAGGCCCCCGTGAGTGTGCGGCCCCCGGCTGGCATCGCGGAGAAAGGGTGGCCCAGGCAGGATCAGCGATGCTCATATGGGGGATGGTGGGGATCACCACCCCTCAAAGGCCGGGATTCGCTCTACGACATTCAGGCATCGATCCGGGATTGTGTTTCTTCAGGAGCCTCTGGGGCCAATCGGACTCTGTGGCTGACATCTGAGAAGTGGCGCGATCGTAAAGCATTTCAGGGTGCTTTACATTTGCTCCATATTTCAGCACATTGGACGCGGCGCCCCCTGTGTTCTCTTCAAGGAATTGTGTCAGCCCGTGCTGTCGGCGCATTTCAAGCAATATTTTTGTAACCTTGAGTCTTTGTTTTGAAACTGCTGAGACTGGCAGGGTGACACTGAAACTCTCATAGTGTCAAGTGAAACCAGTATAATAAATAATATAATAATAATAATAACAATAATAATAATTGTTTTAATAATAATTATAAGCAATGACAAGCATATTAACTATTCTACATGTAATAAATTGCAATACACTGTCAGTGTATATCCATCCCCGCCCCCCCCCACATCCGAATACCAAGCAGTAGGGGCGGCGTGAGCCCACCAGCTCGCCCGCCCGCCCGCAGGTCAGTAACACCGTGTGCATCACCCCGGCCCCTCCTGGGCACGAGGCGGGATATGTGGCAGCGAGTACGCATCCAGGTATTTAGGTCAAGGGTGACCGGATGTCAGCGGGGGTTAATCATTACACGGCTTTTACTCGCCTCATCGACTCTCCTGTCTCCATGTCTGCCGCCGGTCATCAGCCGCGAGGCAGAAAGACTGTCTGTCTGCTCAGGCCATCGAAACCAGTTTGCAAAGTCTGCCGCGGTATCGACGGCCAGTTTCGCTATTAAACCGGTTCAGAGTGGTTACCATGGTTACAGGACAACAAATATTTAGAACTATGTAACACCTTCCCCCAAAATTCCAGGCTGAAATGTTTCGGAAGCTGCTCCTTCCCCTCCCAGATCCCTCTCCTGCTGGTTCAATGGTTTCTTTGTCCCCCGGAAATGGACCTGAACGCAGGGCTAACCCCAACAGCGGTTCTGTCCTTTCACACATAGGGGGCAGCGTGGTCACCAGCAGATCCCTGAATTGCTGACCGACCTTGACCATCTGGAGCCGACCCACTTCCTACGTACTGGGCTCTGGGGCAATAATGATTTATCTCGGTGTAATGTACACATATTAAGTAGTTTGCCACTGAGTTTAAGGCAATATTCTTTACTACTGCTGTAAGATGCATAAGATACTAAAGATAAGGTATGTTTTTATTTAACATACACTAGTAAAATTCTGTGCATACTAGTACTATATCTTTTATTTTGTATTAGAGAAAAATACTGTGTGCATGTGCCATGTTGGTTGTATCCCTGTGCTTGATTAGCACCTGTGAACGCTTATGCGCACACACAAAGGCTGCCTTTCTGTATCCTCTGTTTTTATTGACACCATGAAAAATGTGCATGGAATTTCTTTCGCTCCGTGAGGTGTTTTCGTTCTGCGTCCACGGCACACACGTCTCTGGGTAAGCGCATGTGCACCGCAGATGAATGAAACAAACACGCTCTGGTCTCATGGCCAGTGAGGCCTGAGCTCCCAGCCCAAACAAACTGTCCGAAACGCAGAATCAGATCAGATCAGAGTCCCGTTTAAAAACACTGTTCAACATTCCCTTCATGCTAAAGCGGGTGATTGCAAATCATCTTGGAGGGAAGGAATTACGGTGGTGAATTCATTAATAAATAAGGGGCAGGTGTCCAGAGGACCCATCAGAACAGATAATGGTTTTTAGTCCCGGCCATTTTGACGTTTATCTGACCTGATCACCAGACACTCGCTTCGTAACCGGTGTGGCCCCCCTCCCTGCTAAAAAACGGATTTCGTCTTGTTGGCCTCTACTTGCTATGATATACTGTTGCTCCTTCATGTTTTGTTTCAGATTGATTTCAATGCTTCGCTGCACTGTGGTAATGCTTTTTAATATGCATGTCTAATGGTGACTAGCTTTGCAAGCTCGGGTATGAAGAGCCGGCTGGTCTGAGAGGAGCACAGGTGAAGCTGTTTCTTTGTGGACTGTTTGTTCATCTGGCTATAATTATGGTGTTGATTAAATGCTAAAAACACGACTTACTTCTTATGACTTACTTCGCGATTTTTACTACTAAACTGAACCACTTTCAAGTTAAATGTAATAAAAACATTTATGGTGGAATAATTGAAAATGCCGTATTGAGGTACTCTGACTTAATGAAGCATAATTTGAGGCTTAAATGAATATTCTGTTCATTTGAAAAAGCAATTTGACCATGACAGGCACGACCTATACTAGCTGGAAAATTAAACCTGTGCTTAGTCGTCAGCATGTCGCAGTAGATTACGGTTAACAGTTAGCAACCATGGGGTAAATAAGAAAAAGCTATATTTCATGCAGATGTCAGAGGTAGTGCTGTCAGATATAATAGTTTTAGTAGTTAAGTGCTGAACAGCTGGATTATATTTGCTTTCTGAACGGAGTGAATCTCAAGAATTCAGATGTTAAATACGACTAAATGTAGTGACTTAAATGGAGATTTATCATGCTGGTTGGGGCTATGACTACCTGCTTAACGTTATCATGGAAATTCCAGCCAATACCAGTAAGCTTATCAGCTGGTTTCAGATGGGGTTATAGAAGAGCTGGGGCGGTTGTATTGGGGTGGTTGCATTGTATTACTCACTGTTAAGTCTACCAGTTTGGCTACGGGTAAACCAGTCCATTTCTTGCCGAGAAATGCTGACCACTTCAGAATCCCAATTTGAATTAGCTGAGAGCTGAGAGTGCCTGGCGATCTCTAGGGACCTACCGTGATTCTGGCAGGACATTGCAGAAGAAGATGACTGAAGTGCTCATATATTCATATTTATATTTATACCACAGCATGTCCTGAAAAATGCCGGAGTAATTCAGAAAAGCTCTAGTTTAAAAATAGATCGGAGCAGTGTAATCGACCAAGCAGGATCTTCTTGTTTGGAAGTCCGTGGGTGGGCGGAGGCAGGTAATTGGCTGGCTCCATAAAAGGCGGGTCCTCAGGCGGCTGCCTTGGCTGCCATATTTTGATGTGGCACCAGCCTAGCTAGTCTTACTTTGTCACAGACAGGGGGCGTTGGCGGTGAAGCTTGCCTAGGGCGCTGCATGGGCTTCGACCGGCATTGCCCCCGTGTCACGTGGTCCGGTTCGCCGTCCCGCCCGGAGCGGGTCTTAAGCCCTCAACGCATTTTGGTTGTAGCTCAAATGCGGTTATGGCCATCTCAAAAGCTTACAGCCTATTTGGAGCGAAATGGCCCCTGGTACAGGCTCACATAGCACAGTGAGGAGGGCCAGAGAGAGGTTTAGCTACGGCTAAGCTACCAAAATGGCAGGCATGACAAAAACAGCGCAGAGGCCAGAGACTGAGAAATCGTTCTGCTGAATTTACATGGGGGCAAAAGAGCTGCATTACTGCTGAACTGTTTCTCTTTTTTGGAAATTCCAAAAGCACCCTCAATATACACCCTCATATTCAGCCGTGTTTCTGCACTTAGTGGTACAAGCCGGAAGCTACTAAATTAAAAGTGCCTGTTTTACCTCTGTGGCTTTCTAATCAGAGTGGGTCCTTTTTTTACGAAAAGCTAAAGAACGGCGTGGGAGTATCCATCCACGCTCCTCTCCAGCTGATGTGTCTCGCGTGAATCTCACAATCACGCTCCTGCTTCTCCAGGATCCCCTCGTGCCTCTGAAGCGTGCCGGGCCAGACCGGACCTGGCCGGGGTTGGACCCGCTGCCGTTACCGCACGCCACCCGGTGGCGGGCCTGAAAGTGCTCTGAAGCGTGTGTGTGCACCATATGGCTTCTGCAAAGCGGCGGGCGGAGGTGGGCGGGGTCACGGGGAGCATGCCCAGAGGCGTCCGCGCCACCAGGAACCCGAAAGACGGATCGCTGGCACAGCATTGCCCCTCGTGATGCCCTCTGCGAAACCTTGGCTTCACAAGCCAACCAGAACCGGTGCCAGGTCCACGGTTTAGGTCCTGCTCCTTATGTTTGTCAGCTACCATGATCTTAACATCGATATTAGAGGGCACACCGCACTTAAAACAGGCATTTCAAAAAGTTTTCATTGTTACACACCTCCTGTTTCTGATGAAGGTATAATAATAATAATAATAATAATAATAATACATCTGATTTATACAGAACCTTTGAAAATGCAAAGATGCTAATATTAATATGACAGGCAATCCTTTGGACAGCCTTCATGAGAGAAAAGGACCCGAGCCTCCAGTATTTAAATGCTCTCACAGCCGTCTATTATTCCACCATGACACTTATATGTCTGTGTGACAAATGGCTGAAATATTTATCACGCGTCACGATAGAACGCTTTGTCCTCTGTGACATCTGCATTTTAGAGCGAGGTTGTTTCGAGGACAGAGTGGTAATATGACTGCAAACTCCCAGGGGAGGAACCGTTGTTCGTATCACCTGCGTGTATATGTGTTTTATATACAGATATGCAGTGGCTTAGCGGGCAGTACTGTGGCTGCATGAGGTTGTGGGTTCAGTGCACATT
>JAODJU010000033.1:18896134-18928453 GCA_026776725.1 Gnathonemus echidnorhynchus
GGCGGGGGGGGGTTATATGGAAAGAAACTGAAAGAAGGTGAGACAGGCCTCTCCAAGGGCAAAAGTGTGGAGCTCGGGTTCACAGGCAGTTCTCTGTTGCCCAGCTCCCCCCACCCCACCCGCCTTATACTCCCCGTGTGAAGCCACGTAGCTCCAGCCAAGCAGAGACCCTCCTCTGTGACCCGTGACAGCCCGAGCATGTCCCCGTCCTCACTGACCCCCCCCAGGGAAGCTCGGTCCAGCCTGCCCCCCTTTGGCAGAGGGAAATGATATCTGCCCACCTGACAAAGAGGAGCAGTGGTGTCTGGATCATACGCCTTTGGCTGAAGAGTGTTTGGGCAGATCGAAGTGGTCATGGTTTGGACTGATGACTCTGCTCCTACTGTGTAGGTCAGTGTTTGCCAACCCCATCCTTGGGGAACCCCAGACAGTCCACGTTTTTGCTCCCTCCCAACTAATCAGGAACACAGAATACCTGGTACAGGTGCGCTGGGAGCTAAGAGGAAGCAAAAACGTGGACTATCCGGGGTTCCCCGAGGTCTGGGTTGGCAAACACTGGTGTAGGTAATGACTGCATGCATTTTGAAATGAAACTTTATTCATTTAATCATATTTATATAAGGACCTTGGACTGCTTTAGTTTTCATCCATCCCGTCTTGGAGTGTCTTACATCTCTTCTGTAAGACATACACACACGCAGCTGAGACTGAAACTGGGGGTCCAAGTGGAGGGTCAGCCGTTTACCTAGCGTCCATTGAGTATTTTGTCACAGCCCTGCTCAAGGCCCAACAGTCCGTGAGCCACGGGATTTGAACCAGCGACCATCCTATCACAGACACAGCCCTCCCAGCTGCACACTGCCTCAACTAAGAGCTGTCTGTGTAACATCTGTCAGCTGCTTGGTCTTATTCCTGTTTACACAGGGAAATGGGCCGCAGGTATAAATCACAGCATGTTGATGGTGACGTCCATGGGCTTTATCAGCGGAGGGCAGAATGAAGAGCTACTTTTGAGTGCAATCTGACATCAGTGGGGATAGTTTACAATTAACCAGGATATTCATATTTAGAAACCAGATATTGACAGTGAAAACAAACATGGGGGAACGCGGAACCATTTCTCTTCAGATTTGCTTTCTAACATGTCGCACCGGCACTGACCCAGTTATTCCCATCATTGTTTTTCTTTCGTCCTAATAAATATACAAAAATGTTAACGAGACATGCTGCCCGTAACTGGAATCAGGAGGGTCCCGGGAGGGAGCGGCTGAAAGCAGAATCAAAAATAACATCCAGCAGAACCTGCAGCTGCTGAACAGGCCCCCGGACTGACCCGTGGGATCCTGTGGGGCAGTTTGGTCCAGGGAGGCCCAGGTCCTGAGACTCGCTAACGCTAACCCTCCCCTGGTGTTGGAGTTGTCACCTGGGAAACGTTAATGAAGTAGCAAATACTGACACGGCACCGAAAAAATAACCAAACCGTCTCTTTCACATTTCTGCCACATGTCCACAGTCCACCAACCCCTCTTTGGTTGGCTGGCACATCTCTCCTTCTCCACCCTCCCTCGTTTTTCCTTTTTTCCCCCCTTTTTTATTTTGGTGAAACAGAACACCCTGCTGTGTAGAGCCGCCCCCCCCCCACGCAACAATTCGTAGCAGATGTTTGAGGGCAGCTCACCACAGAGCTCACAGTATTGGGAAAATGCCTTAGGCCACAACAGCAGTGGGGGGGGTTGGGGTGAGAGGGGGGCGGGGCCTATAAGCCAAAACAGCCCAGTTGCTATGATACGCAAATAACAAAACATGCTGGGGCATTACCCAGAGTGCCAGTTTAGTTCTATATATCAGTATGCAATGAGAGCAGTACCCCGCAGATGAGGGTCACATCCCCATCTGCTGCAAGGGCTCCGTGTTGGGGTCATGTCGGTGTCTCACTCCTGCTTCCTGGATTGGGTTCTTTTATCGCCTCCTGCTCCGCCACCCCCACACACCGGTAATCGTTTTCCTTTTTTTTCCCTACTTGCTCATCCTCCCCGATGAGTTAAAGCGCCTCTCCACATATACTGAGCTAGAATCAGTGTAATTAATTAGCGGCATAATTAACGTCTATCGCCTTTGCTTGGCTCACTATTGGCCTTCACTTTGCAGGTATCATTCTGCTCATATTTGAACAGTAAAACATAACGACTGCCCTTGTAATAGCTGTGCCCCATCGCTTACGCCACACCAAGCACCTGTAGCCCAGTACACTACAATTTCCCTGTTCTCACAAAGTACCCCCTCCCCCCAGCCTGGTGTTTTCCGGAAGCGGGGTCCAATTGCTTTATGTTTTAGCCAGTTCTGCTGCTGTCTTCTGACAGGAAGTGACACAGGAAGTGACACGTCTGCATGTCTGTCCTTCTACCACAGGGCATCATGTGTTCGTGGTGACTGAAACTACATGACATAGGGATGGGGGGGGGGGGCGAGGGATAGAAAGACACACAGGAGAAAGCGAAATGGGTGCCAGGTTGTGGATGGAAAGCGGCTGGGTGTGGGGTCGAGCATCGGGAGTAGAAGCTGATGGGGGCAGCTTTGAGCAGCAGCTTGGGGGTAAAGGCACCGGGGCAGAACTGGGGTGACGTTTATAGACTGGTTGGGGGAGCCGTGTGTGGCCCAGTGGGTTAGGAGCCCTATGATTGGAAGATCACCAAAATCCCAGTGTTGCCAGAGTTATGCCACGGTTGGGTGCTGGAGCAAAACCCTTAACCCCCATTTGCCCCAGGGACTGGCTAACCCTGCTCTCTCAAAGATGCATATCACTTTGGATAAAAGCCTCTGTTAAATAAATAAAAAATATTTAAAAAATGTAAATTCCTGAGAAGCCCTTCTCTCTGCTCTAAGACCACTAGAGGATCCATCTCGCCTGCTTTCTTGTGGTGTCCTCTTCACCACGTTCCACTCCTAGAGGTGCTTTATCCATCACCAAGGGGAAATTGTGTCATTTTCACATATCCCATCTTGTCTTCCCACAAGGAACACGGACATGTATGCAGAAGTGAGTAAAGCTTGGTGTCAAGAGACTTCTGCCAGCGCCCCTAGGGCAGGCGCAATTAAAAGCCTTACTCAATGACCCAGCAAAGTCACAATTACTCTGCAAGCTATGGGATTCAAGCTCACAACTACCTGGGTGCAGGCACGGATCTCTAGTCCATGGAGCTAAACCCTGCCCCCAATGCTGGGCGAACGCTCAGTGCCCATTAATAATAATGCCCCGACTTCTGAGATGCTTTCATGTTCCTTTTCTCGTACTTTATCGGTCTTGCTGTTAGACATCAAACCAGCTACTCTGCATGATTGATGAAGTCATACCATGGCCTTGTGTGTGCTTTTTTTTGACAGTGGAAGTTTTCCAACACTAGCCGGTACCTCTGACCATAAATAAGATCCTTTCCTCATGGATCATGCTTTATCTCTGCCTAGCATCCCTGCCACCCCCGCATCACCACCATCTTTGTTGCCTTGTGGGGGAGATGGGGTCGTGGTGAGGTTGAGGGTACCTGGTACAGAGTCCCCCTGGGACTCTAAGCCAAGAATCACAGAGTACCTAAATACGGCCAAACCTTCATCCCAGACAAATTAGCCAGGGTTTAAAAAGCATTAAGGGCTGAATTGCTCTTCATCTCAAGCTTATCTAAGTGGGCTGTGGTTCCTTGCCTGAAGCTCACAGTCAGGGTTTTCCAGGAAAGCTCCCGCTTTCTTTATTAAGTGGCTCAGTGTCCCCCGGTGAGTCCTGTAAATGAATAATGCAAGTCCTCGATTCCTAGAATCCTGAAGGAAAGGATGAACATGAACAGACATATGGATTAAAAAAAAAAACACAACAAAGTGTTTCTGTTTCTCTAGCAGCAGATATCAGGTGAGAGGTACTTCATCCATTTGATTCTGTGAAATTTCAATTAAAACAGGACCTGATATACAGAAATTTGACACATCGTTACAGATATATGACTTATCACGGTTGACAGTATTCTGCTTTAAGCTTTGGAGGAGATCAAGAAGATTAATTAATAACTTAATAAATCAGTCAGTCATTATAAATCAAGGACAGACACGTCCGGGAAACTCTCTCGCACTGGTAGCATCGAACGCGTCTAAATACACACAGTAACTGCAGCCATGGTGGCTCAGGTATGAATCCCAGACGTTTGTTTTGCAGGAGAGTGTGACTGAAAGGTGAGGGGACGATTCTGGAATCACAACTTGTTGAGGAAGAAATTTATTTCACAGGCTTCAACAGAACAAGTCGCTCTTCAAAGAGATCCCATCTCACACACCGGTAACCCAAAGCTCATGTTTACCCAACAAGGGTGTCGTTTAGCATGTAGTTCAGCAGGTAAGGTATCCATGACTTGTCCAGAGAGTCGTAGGTCAAATCCCATGGCCAGCTGAGTAATCATGTTACTGTTGGGCCATTGAGCAAGGCCATTAACCCCAACGGCTCTAGGGACAACAGCTGACACAGCACTGTGACCCCAAAGTTTGCGGAGATGCACTTTGACTTTAGCTGAAAGAGTCTCTACAGCATGAACATATGTGCTTCTTGAAGGTGGCCTTACTGAGTTCACGTTTGGTTGTAATTCAGGGCTACAGCAGACCACGCTAACAGATTGTTGAACGTTATTTGCTCCCAAAGGCTTACAAGGCAGCTCACAAGGGACCAACTTTATGCCACGTTGGCGTGCAATTATATGCTTTGTGCTAAGAGATAGGGGTAATTAGCCAACGGATGTCACACAAATGAGGCTCCTTGTTCTTGTAATGAGGTGTGATTTTATTCTGGTCCACTCCCTCCCAGGGGTTTGTCAGAATTTGACCCACCGTTATGTGGACAGACTCGCTGCTGAGAAGGTTCTGGAGAAGAACGGTGCAGAACCCGGTGCTGTTTCATGGGATGCCGGCCAGTAAAGGTACCTGAGCATCGTCTTGAAACGAGGCTCCAGTCTCTTAAACTGTGATTTTTGATAATCCTGCTCTTGTTAGTTTTCTGTATTTTTTGTATATTTCTTTAGCATAACCCTGAACAAAGTTAGACTGATGAGTCATTTTCCTTCCTCTCCGGGTGATATCATTTTTTTAAATCAAAATGACGTTTCATCTCATCTTTTTTCCCCACAAAATTCCTTATTTTACTGAACATTCCTGGAATGTGCTTGCAGGTAGTGATCCCAGACACAGTGATGTGACTATTAAGGTTCCAGCATGTCATGAAGATCAGAGTCTCCGACACTGAAATTCAGCAACCAGCATCTGCGCTGCTAAGATGCCGTCATTTTCATTTTACTAATAAATCATCCCCGATGTTGTGCTTATACCGTCATTGCTAATCCGAACTTTGATAAGAATACTCATCATCACCGGTTAATATGTAATTATAAAGCCTTACGCTGAGCAGAATGTCAGCAATGTCTTTCTGTTGGTAATAACAGAATAATCTTATTTATTACAGAGGCCTCACAGACCGACTTTATTCATGACTAATGAGGAGTGTGGAGAGTATGGTCATTTGAATTTGAGTATCAGTTATGAGTATCAGGCAGTAAACGAGTGTGACAGCATGAATGTGAGCAGGAGGAGCCGTCTGGATAGTATCTCAGAAGTTCTCCCTCTGATACGCAGCTGAATCTCACTCTTTGTCCAGGCTTGGGTTTGAAGGTATGGCCGCTGGGGCTGTGGGGGGGGGGCGAGCTCCCGGCAGGCCCCCGCCACGCACCTCCACAATGGCCCTTTGTGAAGAGCGTCGTCAGACCTCCTCCTGACACAGTGAAGCCTCCTTTTTGGGGCCGTGGTGTATTTTTGGGACATCGCATGCCGGCACAGTCCATGGTGTTCCTCCTCCTTAGTGGAGGCGGCAGGAGAACCCTGTTTGTCTCCTCTGTTCCCAGTCCAAAGATCTCAGTCACAGTTACTGGTTAATTCAACAGCAATCATTTATTACTGCATATAAAAGATATTACTTACTATTGAAAGTAATTTTAAATTCTCTTATGAAAGCTTACATACCCAGACAGCACACATACATAAATGTATGGTTTGGTTTAAGACATTGGTTTAAGATCGGACTGTTGTTAAATGATCACATTCTATCTAGTCCACTTAACACTTTTTTAATTATTACATACGTTAATGTGTTTTTCGGCGAGCAATTTTTTTTCCCCAATAATTTTGCTTTAATCAGTTCAGCATAACTGATAGGTTTATTGATGCTGGTTCTGTGATGTTGCCAATATTTAAAATAATGCATAACTTTTAATCAGTTAAATGGTTTGTTTGACTGGTTTTAAAATAGTATGCCTACATGTGAGGAAAACAGAACAAATCTACCCTATAGTGGTTAAATATATATAGTATAGCGATATTATGGGTTATATAGCCTAATCACAAAAAATAACAGCAGGCTAAACATTGCATAGTGATCACATTATCATCGTGTTGCTGTTGAAATACATCGGACAGACAGACTCAGTGTCGTTTTAGTCGGTCAGCCATCTAGACGAGCATCACCTTCCCGGTGTGGCGGGGCCAACGCGGACGGCTGAATGGCGGCATTGTGACGTCACAGCGATCCCGGCCGCGCTATGAAGTGAGACACTTGCTGCGGGCGGCGGAATGTGAGAATAACAGAGGTCTGTACGAGAGCCTCTCACACCCCCTGTTTCCGAGTGGTACGGGGCCAGAAGGGCACGGGGGGGGGGGAGAAGCCTGGGTACAGCCCGGCCGGGCCGTGGAGGGGAAGAGCAGAGATCGGGCAGCATGTCACCCGCTGATTAGATAAAACCATCTGCCTATGCATAGTCAGGAAAACCGCCTGGCACGTTTGTCGCACGAGATACGGGTCGCATTCGCCGATGGCTGCAGCTCTTCTCAGAGTGTCAGGTTTGAAGGGTCAGACTGAGAGCGGCTGCGAGAGAGAGAGAGAGAGAACGATATTGTACTGCATCGCCGAATCGCAGCAGGGACTGGCTGCGATGAACAGGATGCATCTCCCCAGTCCTCGGCCACATCAGATAAGCTCCTTCCTTCATGCGGAGCTGCAGTGGTGTGAAGAGCCTAACAGGAAATGGGGAATTCCTATCAAAACACTGACGAATCCTCCACGCTGAGAGGCAGAGGTAGCAGGACGCAATCCCAGTTTCTCACTGACCCCCACTTCCATGCCTATTTGGTTTTAACCAGCTAATCAGGGTGACCTTTTGTCTGGCTTATCTGTACTGAGACCAGGTGTATCCTCCTATAGCAGAGCGTTTTGATTCCTCCTTCAGGAGAAGCCCGAGGTGGGATGTGGGAGGTGAGATGTGGGATGTGGGAGGTGGGATGTGGGGTGCCTCATGGCTTGGCATAACGGTTGAGGGGCAGCCGTCCCCGTGCTGCGTTGACTTTGCTTTCCAGTGCTGTCATGTCTGTTGTCATGACTGGAAGTAATGGGAAGACTTTAGGCTCCTTGGATTACTTTCTGGGTCTGTGTTGCTCTCCAGTATAAAAGAAAACTGGGAAGGATAAACAGAGGAGGCTTTTGTTTGCCTAACTGACTGGCAGCCCATGTAACAAGGTCAGGTCACAGAACCTGAGCATGTCTTGAGTTGTTAAGAACCTGGACATGCTTTGCTCTCAGATCCATTCAGACGGACTCCTGCACCAAGGTCACTGCTCAGTCTCACAAACTCATGGTTAGAATAGCTACAAAGACCAAAAAACCTCAGGCGTAGGTGATTTTCATTGCCTCTTTTGATGTTTTTGCCAAACACGTTTTATCTGGTTTTAAAGTTAACAAGAACAATAGCTCCCATCCAAACATCTGAACTTCATCAGGTTTATTAAGGGAACAAACCTGCTTTCAACCAATGTTTACAACTTGGGCACTCGGATAGCGGCCTCATATGTAAGTCCGTTCAGGACGTGCCTGACTTGAGTCCTACCTCCTGCTACTGAGCGATGTAACACAGGCCAGCTCGGGCATAAACAAAGGCGATCATAACGAGAGAGGCAGAGTAAAGTCTGACGTCCTTTCATTTTCATATCTGATGAGACTGAGAGCGGATTTCCCAGGGAAGGCCCTGTTCATTGTATGCGTGAAAGCAGCACCTGTTCCTCCAGCGAGGAGTTGCCGGCTCCAGAGGGCCGAGGGGAAAACCGGAGTCCAGAGGAACAGCTCTGCCGGGAGATTAGATTACGGAAAACAATGAGGTCTGGAAATGACAAGGTCAGGGGTGAACATCAAAGAGCAGCCAGCGATGGAGAACTCTCACTAGCGGGATCGGCGTCGGCGCGTCGACGTCACCCCCTCCGGCGGGCCTGATCTCTGTTAGCGGCCTCTCGGGTTACACACCCAGGGGACGGCCCTTTCTCACAAGCGAATAGATTGCCTTGTGTGGTCAGTTGTAGACTAGCCCTGAATAATTTAACAAACAGGCAGGGAGCTGGTAGAGGACAGAGTATTGGCTGGGGTGAGGTGTTTTCTTTCTTGACAAATGAGGAGACGACTGAGTCTCCGCCCCCCTCCCGGCTGAGACGTCATGTGACCACCGGGAGATCCCTCTGCGCCACAGTCACGTGACTGACTAGAAATGCTCTCCCCCACCAGATCCTGCTTCCCAGAAGAGGCGCTGCACTGAGGTCCGGCACAGCTGTCCCTAACTGTGTCCCTGATCCGTACATTGTGGGGGGGGGGGTGGCGTGAGACTTGTAGGTTTGGACAAAGCACTTACCGGAAGACCATTCCCTGAAGAAAATTCCCTACCCCAGACCTCCTTAATGATCATCACGGTTATTTATTAGCTATCTGTTAGCTAATGCTTGGTGTCAGGTGACACGCGACCTGTCGAGCGATGGGAAGGCAAGGTGACCCTGGGGAAGCCTGAATGAGTTAGTAGACCTAACCACCTAGTTCATGACGCCTCAAGGATGCTAAGTGCTAGCCCGTTAGCCTGCCGGTGGCTTATAAATCTGAGAGCAGCTGTGGCTCTGGTAATTCCTACGGCGAGTTTCAGGGGACCCCGCCCACGTACGCTTTTCAGTCGACTGCACTTACAGTAAGGCACTGTAGGGGATAAAACTCTATCTAAGTCATGATAACTGTCACAAATGCCCGGGGTTACCCTCTGTGAAAACGCTGCATTATTGAAGTCTCATGTATGGTGCTATATCACAGAGACAATTTAATCACAGAGATAGTTAAATCTTAAAAATATGCAGGGCTGGTGTCCTTTTATGGTCATAAACTATACTCTGTGTGTTGCATACTTGGTATTTTTTGATATATGGGGGCTCCCCTCGTGGGCGGGAGCGACAAAGTTGTTGGGGGGGCGGAGCTGTGGTGACGGTAAATTTTTCTCTTATGGGGGTCGCCCCAGATCCGCCTCAGTTCAGACAATGGTTTTGTTAAATAATTGAATGATTAAATGAAATATAAATGAACATGTGTGATTTTCTGAATTCTTCACAGAATAATTTTAAGAGGCAATAAGACACGATGCATTTTCCCCATCCGTCTTCTGACAGCTTAGTCTGGACAATGCTGCTGTTAGGGGGGTCGGGTTATAGCCCCTCCCAGCCAGCGCAGGGTGTAGGGCTGAAGCCATGGACGGGATGTCAGTCCATGACTGGACACACGCCTTCAGGATGTGAGGAGCCTCAGTAAGGAATAGCTAGCATTCCACTTCAATTTTCATTTTAGATCGTATGTAAAGATATTAATGCATTGCTTTTTAATTTTTATCGTTTTATTTTACATTTTCATTACGTTTGCATTCTACATGCTTAGCAGGTGCTTTTGTCCAAAGCAACGTATAAGTGAGGCATGTAGCACATTACAAGCATTCAGCTGTTTGTGGAGGCCTCTCTTGGTTCGCAGAGGGCAGGAGCCATTGACGTCCGTGCCTTGTCTCAGGCACTCGGTGTAGGCTAACCGGGGCCTCTTCCACGTGGCTCCTGCTTCCTCCCTGGGTGGTGGCCTGCCCCCTCCCACTCCTTGGGCGAGCCCTTTGGATGTCTTTTTTTTTTTTTAGATGTTTAGACTCTTCAAAATACAGCCACTCGCTAAAATGCACGAAAGACGTATGAGAACAGAAGTACAAGTGATTCAAAAGTAATCAAGCTGTTGTCACGGAAGCCCATTCATATCATAACAAACAATAACATCCTACACAGGTCATCGTTGACTTATGACTGAGATCGGTTCCGACTGACCAGTCATACGTTGATTTTGTCGTAAGTCGGCCATTTATTTCATATGCAAACGCTATCATATGCAGGGGTGCATATTACTTCAGTGGCTTACACCAGCTAGGAGTAAGTTCAATTGTAAGGTTGGGTGTAATATATATCTTAAACCTTTCATTGAAACTTAGCTAGCTTAAAACTAATGTTGTGTGCTTTGTCGATTGCACCACTGCTGCGATTACACATAATTACGTGTTTATCGTGAGCAACCAATCAATATTATTGTCTAGTCTTTCCGGAACCAATTCGCTGTTCCACACATTTGTTGAGTTTTGGTTATATACAGCTACCAATGTATTTTTTCTGTATTTGTGAAAAGTATTTCGGCCACAGCTGTACTGGAAACCCGTAACGTGTCTCCATCAACAGTGCGATGTAAGACGTCTGCTTGTTAGGTATGGTTTGTTAGGTATGGTTTAGGGGTGCAACGGATCACAAAACTCACAGTTTGTATCACGGTATATGATTCACGGATAGGATCATGTTTCATATCAGCAAAAAATGTGACAAATTTAACTTTGCTTTCCATTTATTATTTAAAGAATGGAAAGAAAACTCAAAGCTAAGAACTTTTAACATGTCCTGTTCACATGCTTTGTATCTTTGCACTGCAACTAAATGGAAGTCCCTAGAGGACATATACATCATTATCTATACCGTTGAGATCATGATACGCAAACAGCATTTGTCATGAGAAGGAGGGAAGCGGATTCCATTAAAAATGACGTGGCTATCATGCTACTGAATCCGTAATTTTTTTTTTGTCATGCACCCCTCCCCCCCATGTCCTAACTACGATTTAACTAAGGGGGATTTCTCCCTGGTTGTGAGAAATTATTTGAACTTTAAAAGTAACAGTGGCAGTAAAATTATTTCACACTATCGTGGTTAAACTCGACTGTAGGGGTAATTTTTGTGCACCATAGGCTAGATCGAACTTAGGTTCGGCTGCTGCAGCCCAAAGGGATACTCACCGCAGTTACTTCTAACAGCGCAAACGCGTATTTATTTTATGCTCATTCGCGATGTTTTGACAAGAAATCATTGTGCATTTTAGCCTTTACACCACAAAAGAAGTACGAATTAGCCACACAAAGGTTAAATGCAGCATAATTTCTTGTCATAAGAGCGCGAATGCATATACAATAAATACGAATTTGTGCTGCCACAAGAAATCGCTTCGCTTTGTACTTACGTGGAGCCCTAATCAAATATATGGTATACTGTATAATAAAATTATATCATCTATAAATCAGAATTGTTTGGTGTTATTTAACCTTTGTATCATCATTAGTCGTTAGTCGCATAGGTCGTAAGTCGGCAATGACTTATACATTTCACTGACAGTCACGTGTGAGTTGTGGTCATTCTGCATGCTGGCTCCGTTACCTGGGTTACATTAAAGTTCCATTTCAAGTCAGCCACTAATTCATGTCCTGATGATAAAATATGTGGTCATCAAAGTTTTTTTTTCTTTTAATCATTTTCCCTTCAACTGATTATTATAGCCATGGTCGAGGAGGTGGGGGCTGGAGCAGGGCAGGAGGCTGGAGTACACCCTGGATGGGGTGCCAATCTGTCGCAGGACACATCCACATATAGATACAGTCACACACAGACACAGGCCAATCATACCATTTTTGAAAAATTATGTTGACTTAAATTAACTGATATTTTTTCAATGTAATAAAACCGGTAAATTGATAGTCAGAATTTCTGAGGTTTGGGTTGGACCAATGTGGACTGACTTTGTCCCTCTATCAGCCCCTAAGCCCCCACTGTGTTGGACTCAGATAACTTGTCTGCCTGCCTGTGTCGTCCTGTCCGTCCATCGCCCCTGGCCGCTGACCCCACCATAGGTGTAATTGGCTTTGTGTAGCTTCTGTGTTCGTCGGCAAGAGCCAGATAATTAATGTTTCTGCAAACGACCCGTTTGTCAAGGACGCTAAGTGGCATTCAGTAATCCGTGCAGGACTCAAGGACATCGAGCAGAGAAACAGGACAGATTTATGATAATTATGCAGATGGCGACAGCCACCCGAGAGCAGCCCGAAATCCTGTCTGAGCTGCTGCGTCTTTCATTTATAGGGAAGCAGGTGAAGATGATGCCAACAAGATCTGCCTTACTGAAGGCATTCTGTAGCATTTTGATGCTGCTTAATATATCATACAAAGATTTTCTCCAGAAGGAGATGCGTAATCATCTTCCCACAGCCCTCGTCGTGATCGTATGAAAGGCAGGATTAATGAAATTTAAAAAGATATCTTTTTATGAGAAGCCAATCTCTCAAAGTAAGCAAACAAATTCATTCCAGTGCACACATTTTGACAGCACACTTCTGCTAAAACGAGGCCATGTTTTCTTGACAAGCCATGTAAGTTGAAGATGATGAAGGTAGGGAATGAGCCTCCCAGGCCATCGCGGCGAGCTGTGGGCTTTGCTAGTAATGCATGCAGCGTTGACTCATCATTCTGTCACCACGTTCCTGGAACTGAGGCCCCAGGTGTTGGTGGCTGTCTGGAATATCTGCAGTACCATCACTGCCAGGCAAAGGTCCCCGTCAGAGTGAATCAGCAAGGTAAGGTGACGGCAGATTGCAGTTACGCTCAAGCCCGATCATCGCAAGGGCAGGAACACGGCACATGCGTGACAGAGACATGAGTCCAGGGTATGTTCACTGGAAGAGAATGCCAGCACCAACCCCAACATACTGGGCTCTGAAATGTGATGGAGATGGATGGATGGATGGAACACACCTAAATATCAGTCCAGTCAATGCACAAAAATATGTATGCCGCAAAAAGTAAATTAATAGTAGAGTAAATGAAGATGATAATTCTGCTGATGAACCTGGTTTAACTGAAGTCTGCAGAGTGACAGTAATTTTTGGGATGTGAGAAACAAAGTCTACATACTGTATATTATTCTTAAAATAATAAATACTCTTAAATAAAATGCCATTTGAGACATTTAAGGAAATGGAAGGTATAAATGCATAAATAGCAATAACAAATTTGTCCATTTCTAAAAAAAGAATCGGTCCCTGGAGTGGCATGGCACGTGTGTCCCTGCAGGGCGCTCCCTGGCCTGTATCCTGCCCTTCCCGGAATGGGCTCCAGGCTGGCTGTGTCCCTGCCTCAGATGGGGTCTGCGGATGATGGATGGACAGATGATTTGTTGATGAGGTGATTAAAGGTAAAGGTGACAGTAAATAAAAGGTTGTGGTTTTATATAATTCAAGGTTGTTACTCATGTTACAAACAACAAATGTTTTTGACAGCAGATGAATCATCCATCGATCCATCTTCCAAATGTTTATCCTGAGCAGGGTTACAGGGGTGGGTCTGGAGTCTATCCCAGACTGCACAGGGCACATGGATAGGGAGACCCAGGACAGCATGCCAGTCCATAACAGGGAAAACACACACTACATGAAATCAGAGAATCTAGCCTGATCAATGTCTTTGTGGGAGGAAACTTGCGTGACACATGAGAAAATGAGAGAGCATTCAAAATCCACATGCACTGAGCAGAAACGAGATTTAAACGGCCAACTCTGGAGGTGCGAAGCAACAATGTAACCTACTGAGTCATCATGCCACCCAGAACAATGAATCAGAGCAAAACCTAGGGAAGATCCAATGGAACCAGGGCAAAAATTCAGTTATGATGTATTTCTTGCTGTTGTGCAGTCATGTCAGAATTTAAATTTTATTTTTCCATCCATAAATGTCTATTCAGTGTAGCGAGAGCAATCAAAGATGGATGCGACACTGGGAGAACTCAGGAGAAAACTCCATATACAGAGTCTATCCTCAGGGTTGGTATACAGATGTAGTGAGGAATCGGTACTGAGCATTGTGCCACGCCTTAATTTGCCCTTAAAGGTAACAAGTGAGAGACAAAAGAGCCGAGAACCCATGAACACCATCTGCTTTCCAGCTGCAGATGCTCACAAACGTGTAAATGCCACATAGAAGCCAAGTGAGATTCGAGTCTATGATCCTTGGAAGTAGGAGGCAAGTGAGTGGCTTTCATAGACAGTGTTATGATATTCATGGTCAAAAGGCCCCGTTAATTAAAATCCACAGACCCAGACCTGCGGGTGAAGCTGGTGGGGGGGTGTTTCATCCACCTCGTTGCTGACACCCACTCCACCGGGAAGGTCTGCAGCAGCTGTCTGCATCTCTGGCCAGCCGCTGGGTCCCAATCACAACACTGAACTCTTTGTGGCTGTTCCAACATCTGTATTCATTACAGCACACATACACTAATCAGCATCTCCTCCCTTCCTGGGTTTGTGGACATGCTGCCATTCACTCTCGAACCTGGGTAGGTAATCACAGCAGCACCACCAGGGCACAGGGTCTCGCCCCTATAACTTTCCACAGCCTCATTTGTCATTTTTTTGCTGGCTGACACAAAACACCAGACTGTTCCCATCGCTGCTGTTTTGTTCCTTAGTTGATAACTTTTTCCTAAAGTCACCTGCAGTCTTTCTATTTGTCCATTTCGACAGCTGAATATTGTACTAGCAGTCCAGATTGAGAACTGGGCTTAAGGACACATACAGCAGGTCCTTTCCTGTGGAGTGGAACCAACAACATCCAGTTCTCAAGGACGTGCCCCTGTAGCGTACTGTGTTACATATTTACAAAGACGATTACATGATTTGGGCAGGATATGTACTGTGAGCTGTGGGTTTCAGGGTTTTTCTGTGAATTTCCCAGCTTCTTAATGTGGCATTTTCTCTGTGAATGTCCATGACAGCTTCAGAAACAGCTTTTTTCAGGCAGCTGTATTTTCAAACTTGGCTCAAACATCTTTGTGCAGAAAAGCTTGTTTACTATAAAAATCTGCCAAACAGCTGGTACCAAATGACCCTTTTTTTTTCCTCAGCCGTAGTCAGCATGGGGCGGCAGGTGCATTAAAAGCCAGCATTACGTAACATTTTCCATCTTATCCCTTTTAGTTCCTGTTCTTTCCGATTTCCCAACAAAAGCACAAGACAACATTGAAACTTCCTGCTTTCGATGCTCTCAGAGGGCAATATACTGGAAACGCACATGGGCCGGGGGTGGGGGGGTCAGCAGGGGTGTTGGGCTTGTGACCCCCCGTTGCTCGGCAACACAAGGCCCTGACGCTGTTGGTGCATTTCAGTGACGCCAGCTGAAGTTCTGACAGACTCCTTATGGCGGCAGATGGAGGAAAGCAGGGAACAAGGAACTTCAGGGTGTTTTACAGCCATCTAGGGAAGGTGTCTGAGCAGTTTCTGAAAGAAAGACCAGAAGCAGTTAGGACATCCTGCACTGATGTTTTTCTGGATGAGGCCTGACTTCAAAAGATAAGACTCACCGCCAAACGCAACAAATATTCCCTCAGCAAAACATGGAAGAGGAAAAAAAGCTTACCTAAAAGAGCCTCCGGTTTCATGTAGGACTGTTTAAAAACAAATGGCCCATTTATGACTTCCCTTCCATGGGAACAGAGAAGTCCGGGCATCTGTGATTGCCCTCTGAGATCAAAAATAAGCCCTTATTATTAAATTGGTGCACTTGGCAGTCTTTTGCGCAATATGGCAGCCATGCTGTGACATCTCAGTCAGGTCCAGTCCTTCTTCACCGGACGGGAATGCCTGGCATGCTCCGAGGAAAGCCCTCATTGGCGGCCAGAGTGCGCATCGCCGTGGATACGCAGGGAAGCCCCGCCATGTCAGGCCATGTGACTCCCACCGGGTGGTCTGACTCCAGGGCACTGGAGGACAGATGAAAGAATGGCCGGTGGACCCGGCTCACAGACAAAACCACCGTAGCTAAATTTACCCGGGGCAGTACTGTCAGTGGAGACGATTACATGGAAGGTACTGCAAACCACTGACAGTGGTCACTGACAGCATCTGCAACAGAGCACTGGATTATCGGATCCCATGAAAGGCACGTTCTGCACTGCGGATGATAAGCTGAAATTCCCCTAAATATGGACATTATACACACAACAACCATCTATCCCAAGTTCAATATTCTAATAAACACCATTAATAGCCTCACCTATCCAGCACAATATGGTGTAGACATACTGGGCACGATTTACTTGTCGTAAATTACATGTGATGTAATACTGCAATAAAAATTTTTCTTCATATTGTTTGTATGAAGACTTAATAAAATGCAGATTATTGCATAAATAAAACAGCAAATAAAGTGTGGCATGTTTTGAAAACTACAATTGTAAAATTAAGAAAATAAATGCCCTCATGTAACCAAGTATATGTAATATACTCAAGACAGAATGTTCTGGAAAAATGATGTCTATATGGTTGCCAAGAATCTACACCGACCCAACGGCACCTGATAATAATAATGCACATTATATGGCTAAATGAATACATAATGGTACACTATCAGTCAAAAGTTTTTGTACACACTGAGATTTTCAGCATTTGCGTGTTACTCAACGTTTACTAAAAAAATACTCTTTGCTCTAATATTCTTTGCTAACATAAATTTACAGTATTTTCACCATTTGAATAGCTTTATTAGCAAGAAAATGTCATAGCTTTGATTCATCGATGTAACTTCCTCTAGCAGTGATAACAGTTGAGAAAATCTGAGGCATTCTTTCTACAAGGGACATTGAATGAAACAGTTTGACTCTGCCACCACCACACAACCAGTTACATAGGATGTCAGGCATGCAGTTAAATACTCTTTCCATGTTATAAGGGAAACTTGTTTTATTTGACTTATATTTTCATTTATAGTTGTTCACTCAACTTTCCAATGCTTAACAAGAATAAAAAAAAATCTGGAGTTTATGAAATAAATTGAAAAGTGGTAAAAACCTGTGGTGTGAACATCTTTTGACTGGTAGCGTATAAATGTATAATTCAATGGTAACTTACCATTGTTCATGACAGGGCCTCAATTTAATATTTGGTGGATTAATTTAATGCCCCAAGCTGCCAGTGTGACTAAGATGGTTCGGGATAATGGCTGTTTTACTTAATTTAATTCTAGTTCAAATGGAACTGACCCAAAATGTCAGTCTGTACCACAGAAAACAAAGGCGTCAATTTCCTTAGCAACAAAAACAAAGCTAGGGTTAGTACTTTTACGGTTTGTGTTCTTTGGCCATGCAGGGTTAATGTCAAAGTGTCAGAAAAACAAATGAAAATGTAGCTTATGTACATTACATGCAATCTGATTAGAACATAATTTACCCTTAAATACTTCACCAAAGAAAAACACATGCTTTATTAAACTAAACATATTACCCAACTTGAATGTTATGATGTCAGGATGTCTACTTGGATGTCAAACACACGTGTGTTTAATGTCCTTGGTTCACACTAGATTATCTGGGTGGGACTGGACCGTGTGTCGGCCAGCTGAGATCCTGAGGTCTTCTGTCGTGTGATGGATGTGTAAATGTGCTGTACCAGTGCATGATCCCCAACTTGACCTGACTATGACATGTTCGCGATTATTGCATCTAATCTTAGACTGGGATTATTAGTGATGGTCCCATTCAGTTTGTACCCCTGCCCAGTGCCCTGACATGCCTGGGACAAGCCCCCTGTCACACTGACCAGGACAGTCAGCTGTAAGATGGATAGATGGTTATTAGTTGTACCTATTTAAGTTTTCGAGCCTTTGAAATTAAATGTTGTTTACAAAAGTCTACCTTTCCAGACTTAGACTGCACAGTAATAACTGCGTTCATGGATTAAATTAAGTTGTATTTACAGCTGATTTACTTCTAAAATATCACGCAAATTTCCTGGATATGGCTTCTCTCACTTGATGCCTGAATATTATATCGCTAAGTCGTAAGGAAGCACAGGAAAGACTTGCGGCATATAAATACAGGCATCATTTTATTAGAGTATGGAAGCCGCTTAAGACACCGACAGCCGGTAAATCCGCTGCCGTACTCCGCTGCCATACTCCGCTGCCGTACTCCGCTGGTCTTGCCTAAGTTCAGCTGTCAGGGTTTCTTTTCCGCTTCAGTTATCTCCGCTGCTTTTCCTGCTTATTTCAGCCCGCCCTGAGTTGTGAGGAATAAGCATTAAGTATTTGTGAGATTCTCCGTAAGCCTCTTAGTCTGCGATCTCCTGCTACAAGAGGAGTCACTGCTCGGCGGACATCAGCGGCGTCCCTGGCTTTCGCGTACATCTGCTCCATGTGTCGGTTACACCTCTGCACTTTGCTTGTTCCATGCGTCACTCTCATTTTACAGCTATTGCCCCATGGTTTCACAGCACTACGCACCAGGGACTCTGTGCACATTACACCTTAATTGTCGTATTTCCTATATTCATTCTTTTTATTTATTTTATACCTATTTCTTTTATGCATACTATACTCACCCAATTGTTCCTGTTTCATCCATTAATCTATTTCATATATGTTACATAAATGCCTATCTCTACAGTAATCTACATAGTTTGCCTTGATGTTTTGTGAGTGACTTTGTCTTGTTTTCTGCTGCATAATCCTGTTACATGTTACTGACTGCGTGGTGCGAGTAAGATGTCCTATGTAGTGATGTAGAAAATGCAAATAATCTTGTATACTGAACAAACCACGAGCCATACTGTTTCCTAAATCATTAGGCCTATTACATGCCAGCACTTTGAAGAACCCTGTATCACACAGAAACCTTATGCTTTTATACTTTAGCCGTTTATGCAATTTATATCCTGATGGTGATAATTTAGTGTGATAAAATCAAAGAGCTGTTGACCTGCTGAGTTTCAGGATGGTCCTGATCAGCGTGAAACGCCGTCGGGAGGATGAACCCCATGGCGCCGTGACGGATGACTTGCTTCCATTAACGTGTCTCTGCTTTACCGCTTCCCTGCTGATGAAATAGTTTGCATATCTCTATTTTTTTTTTAATTTATAAAGGATGACAGGTAGACGTTCATAAATATTGTGCAATGAAGCCTGCTGAAGGCAGGAAACGGAACCTGTTTTATTTTGCCTTGTGCACATCTCTCTCTTACAGGAGCCACTTTCCACCACATGAATTAAAAAAACCACAAAACAGTTTTTATTTTTAATCTGCAATTATGATGGTAAATATTTATGTTGTCATATTAACAGTTACTGATCTTTGTCTGTGAAATGACTTAACACATGCATCGGCTTTGTTAATAACATAGACCTATCCTTATCATAAGAACATTAGAAATGTACAAACGAGAGGAGGCCATTTGGCCCATCAAGCTCGTTTGGGGAGAACTTAACGAATAGCTTGTTAAAATCTTATCTTGCTCTGATTTAAAGGAACCCAGGGTTTTAGCTTCCGCTACACTAGCAGGAAGACTATGGTACCTAAGAGTGGCGAACCTGAAAGCGACAGGCTTGAGGGCAGCAGTGCCTGAGAGTGACGGGCCTGAGAGTGACGGGCCTGAGAGTGACGGGCCTGAGAGTGACGGGCCTGTGAGTGAAGGGCCTGAGAGTGAAGGGCCTGAGAGTGACGGGCCTGAGAGTGAAGGGCCTGAGAGTGACGGGCCTGAGAGTGAAGGGCCTGTGAGTGAAGGGCCTGAGAGTGAAGGGCCTGAGAGTGAAGGGCCTGTGAGTGAAGGGCCTGAGAGTGACGGGCCTGAGAGTGAAGGGCCTGAGAGTGACGGGCCTGAGAGTGACGGGCCTGAGAGTGAAGGGCCTGTGAGTGAAGGGCCTGAGAATGACGGGCCTGAGAGTGATGGGCCTGTGAGTGGGTCTGCAGCTGTGGTGTATTGAGATGGTGTGTCGAAATGATGATTACACATATGACATAGAATCGGCAAAATGACATTGATTCCATCAATTTTGTTGAAGTATACAGCCAGCTTAAGCATTCGGCCAATGAATGTGAGTCTGATTTTTTAGGGTAGAAACTATGTGTACAGCAGCCACAAAATACAGATATTTCCTCTGGTGAGTATATTCATCCCCAAAAAGTGAGCAGCTCCTTTAACTCATAATTTCATTAAGCTCTTAATGTCTCAGCATCCTCGACAGCCTGATTATCCGCGTCACACCAATGATTATCAGCTAAAAATACACCAGCGGCATTCCAGCCGCCTCCACAGCTGCGGGTACAGCGGGGAAGCTCGGGATGCGACTCCATCTCCGCCGGCGGCATGCGGCCGCGGGGCAGGCGTGGAGCCAGAGCCAGGGCTGCAGCTTTAGGCCTGTGCACTGGGCAGGCGGAAGCTGCGAACCCCCCCCCCACTGGAATGCGGCCCAGCGGCGGAGACCCTCCACTACGCCGCTACGTTATAAAGATTCACTCAGGTTACGGAGAGAAACGTAGCTTTAAACAAACGGCGAGTTGTCAGATCTTGGTCTGGTGGCACCGTTACAGGAATGTCAGATTGAAGACAGGATGAGCCACACTGGCACTGCTGGACTTCAAACCTCCAAATGGATCTTCTTAAAGAGCCATAGATAAAGGGTATATTTGGACTCTAATTACAGGGAGCAGCATGTCGCTGGTATATTTTCCCCACTGTCTACACACTACACAAACAGTCCCTTTAGTGTAAACATATTCAGGTAGATCTTAAAGTGTTTATGCTGAAGATGAGATGGACATCGAATGTGGAGCCATATTCGGTATCATCTGTCCTGCTCGCGTCGGATGGCTCTCTTTGGTCAGGTGATGTCATAGCTTTGTGTCTGTGCTGGGAAGCTTGCCCTACAGCCATGAACGTAACCCCAAATCCCACTGTTATATGTTTAAGACATTGTATGAGGTTGAATGATGATATTAGATACATTCGAAACTTTAGTGTCCGCATGTGGTATATGATGACTAGAAGTATGTAGACTTTGGGTTTCCACCTCTGTAGAGAAATCAAAAGCCATCAAAGAGAGCAATTGTACAATTTTGATTGTCTTAAACCAAACCACTGCACACTATATATATATATAGAATATAGAATAAACAGTATCGCTGCTGTTTGTCTATTCAGTCTAAACTCTGGTGAGCCACTGTGCTGACACAATTACTAACTTGGAGTTTTTCTTAAAATTGTAGTTCAGCTTCAAAGGTAACTGGCACAGACTAATCTGATGCAGCTGATTTTGTACATTGCACACTGAAATCAGACACTGCAGGAGTCCATCCATCCAACTACACTGTATAAACTGTATAGCTGTACCAGGGCACAGTACTTTTCCATCAAATTCATGCCTTTCCACAGACTTCTCACAGTGAAACGCCATTTATCCTCCAAGGTACTTTGGGGAGCCAGGTGGTCCTGGTAGCAAGACACCAGTATCAACAGCAAGAACAGGAAGATAACGCTTCCAAGCTGATGACCCTGCAGGCTGATATCACCTCCAAGCTCCTCCTTGTGGTTCCACAAGGTGAAACTAGCTGCTTCTCATTCCAAACCACATTTCTCTCATTCTCACAGTGCCACTGATCTCCATGTAAGACTGATGCAACCAGTAACTGGATGACACTATCTTCCCAGCCTTGGCCTCTCCAGCCACCCTCCCTCACCTCTGCTCCCCTGCCTCGCTGGATCACTGTGTGTGGGTTGGGGGGGAGGGGGGCAGCATGTGTTCATGGAGGTCCATCACTTTTGAGCAGCTGCGGGCTCCAGTAGGCAGGCACTGCCCCACCCTGGGGACACGTTACAGACGGGGGCAAGGTCGAAAGATCAACCATGGCTTAATGTGGGACTGCACAACCAGACGCAAACATGTGCCACATGCATTTTTGCACATATTCTGTTAAAGGTAGTAGTTGGTAAACCTTTGTAAAGTTTTATGTATAGACAGGTATGTAATTCATTTCTAATTATTGTTGATTATTAATGGTAATTATACTTGCAACATGTAATGGATATGAAGTTGTATATATAGGAGCCTAGCAGAGCTTAATGTGCAGCTCAGTGGGTTGGATCTCTATGTTTGTCGTCGGAAGGTCAGGAGGTCGAATCCTGGGCTCAGCAGAGTAACTGCATCTCTGTGGGGCCCTTGAGCAAAGTCCCCTAACCCACTGAGAACTGCCCCTGTGTTCTCATCCCAAGCTTCCCGCTCACCTGTATATGGGTGTCCGTGTCTTAAAAAGGAGAGTAAGATGGGATTTGTGAGGGCTTCAGCATTCCGATGTGCTTATACAAATGGCAAATAAGGCTTCGTGTCGTCGGTCTCTGGAGTTTGGAGGGGTTCAGATCAGGTAGCTGTAGCATTCTGCGCTATCTCAGCACGCCTTCCCACCGTCTCCAGCGCTGCCTCCTCCCTCCCCCCCGAGTCCTGGCGAAGGACGAGACCCGCGGAGCCTGTTACACCCCCCCCCCCCTCCTGCTTTCTGTCAGTGGTACGTTCCCTTCGCAGGAGCCTGACTCATTTCCTGGCTGGCTGTGTCAATTAGTTTTATGGATTTGAGATTTACATTATGACTGTTTGGGGAAAGTGCATTCTGTTTTCCCATAAAAAGCTATTGGAGCTCGCTGGCCAAACACAAGGGAGCTATCTAAGCTCACAGACGCTTGGGCAAGACGGGTAAAACGTGACTGACTCTTGTAGACAAAAGAGAATGATCAAAAAAGATTTTCAAAAACGAACGGAGAAGTTAGACTGTGAAGTGCAAATGTCCTGAAAGAAATTGCTGAAGTATCGTGTTTTAAAAACAGTTATGTCGTCTACTTGGGTGATTTTCTCCTGCTCTTTTTTTACAGAGGCAGATAAAGCTTCCTGTTTCCCAGAATTCCTCAGTCCCCTGATTTCAAAGCACCTTTCCCATTGGAGGAGCGAGTCACGATCACCAGTGATCACACTATCTGTGGCCATTCACAATAATAGTGTTTGGGAGTGAAGATCAAAACATACAGTTCAGTGACAGATTGGTACAAAAAAGAAGAAACACTTTGTTGTTGGTATAGAACAATATTCCCCAACCGTCAGACAGTCCACATTCACTGGGAGACGGGAGAGAGAAAAACGTGGACTGTCCGGAAGTCCCTAAGAACCGGGTTAGGGAACACTGCATAGAACGTGTACCATCTTCATTGAAATTAAGCTTTATTTGCCATGTGTACAGGCACAGAAAATTGGAATGTTTTTTCACTTATCTCACCCCCTTTTTTAAGACACGTATATAAACAGAGGTAAAGTTGGGGTCTGAGCATGGGGTCAGTCATTACCCAACACCCTAGGAGCATTTTTGGGGGGGTTTAAGGATCTTGCTCAAGGGCCCAATGGACATGAGGCTATTAATGCTGGCCAGGGGACCTGAACTGGCCGCCTTCGCAAGCACTGAACAGCACATCAGCCCCAAATCCTCCTTAAAGGTGACACACGGAAATCGGCGAACATTCACAGACAGGAACCTTACACTGTGCTGCTGGGGCTCAGCTCTGCCCAACAGAGTAGGTCAGTGTAGGCAAAGCAAGACCCCCCCCACCTGCTGGGGTGATCCGAGGCCCCCAAGCTATCGCTACTCTTCTGAGCAGGGCTGTGGCTTCCTGTAATCCCTGCCCCCACCACAGCTGTGTTTACTTTCACTCATTAAAGATCAAACTTTATACTGAGCAGTTTATTGATTTTTTTTTAAGGTGAGTATATAATTGTTTGCATTTCATTCTGACTGTGGTTCCCTTTCAAAGCCATTTAAGTCGGGAGTGAGCAAGTGTTCAGATGGACGCCGGCTTTCTGTTTATTATGGCTTATTTTTCGTAAGCTGCCTCCGTAGCCCGGCCCCGTGCTCTCGCAGGGATCACAGATAATAAACATGTCCATTCTCCAGCCAGCCGGCATTCCGGAGCTCTTCTTACTCTGCTCTGAGGCCGGGAGCGTTTAAGAGACACGGCCGCCTCCTCGGATCGTTTCACGCTGAAAGAGATTCCTTCTCACCCAAGCTAAAAGGTCCTTTTCTCTACAGTTAACAAAAGGCAGGAGTGAAAACATACCCCCCCCCCAAAACCCTTAGCCTCTGCATGCGGGCCGCTATAGCGACCTACAGTGAAATCCGAGCCTTAGACTGTGTTGTCTATTTCGGGAAGGTGATCTCAGCCTTTGCTGAGTGTGTTCCCCTTGGCCAGCCCTCTGCGGCTGGTGCACGTGTTTCTGTTTCACGTGAAGGGGGCCCGGAATTAGCCTCCGACCCGGAGCTCCACGCAATACCCCGAAACCAGCGGCGGGGAATTGGGCCAGTCGTCAGAGTGCCTGGTCGCCGTCGACCACAGATCTGAGACGCCCCCGTGGAAAATTAAATCACACTTTAGCGCTAAAACGCCCAGGCTGGGAGAAATGGAACTGCGGCGTTAAGGCTGTTCCATCCAATAATGTTACTCTGGGGCTTCATCCTGGAAGTGCTGGAATGAGTAACCTGACCAGTAAACATTTACACTACATGTACTTTTTTTAGCAGACGCTTAAGCCCCAAACACGACATCTACCAAACAAAGCGAGAACCTAACTTAGAAAACGAAGTGCTTCTCCTCCTGCAGTTCGCACATGTGCAGGATAAGCATGGTTCAATGCACACGCAGACATACACGAGCGCAAGTATATAAACAGCAGTGACACAAAAGATACACGTACACAAACAGAGTTTCCAGCTGGAAACCTGAGCCTCCTGAAAAAGGGTGGGGGTGGGTGGGGGGATGGATCGGTGCGATTGCTGGACTCTCTCCAATCAGATAGTGTCTAAATCCCTCCTTTTACAGGCGGACTGTGACATGCAGCAAGGGGCAGATATGGGGAACAGCGCTGCAGCTGCGAAAAAGGTCAGAACGCATAGGCCAGGTCGCGCACACAAGGTCACGCAGTCCTGAGTGCTCACAGAAGCACCTCCGGGCTGGACCAAGGTCTTGAACGGAAAAGGGAACCCCCCCCCCCCCAGGTGTTACTACACTCTATAGCAATGTGGAAGCAGTAGGTGCTCATAATGTGACATCATGTTCAAATATATTATGGGAATATGGGTCAATAGACAAAACAGTCATTCTTATACATGTCTTATCCATCCATCCATCTCCTAACCACTTTTCCAGGCTGGGGTTTCAGTATAATCATTAAAAATAACAGCATCTGCTACTGGCACAGGATTATATTTGGTATCAGCAAAGCAAATTCTCAGCCACAGAATGATGAAAATTTCCATCAGTGTCATTATTTCACTTTTTCAACACATGGTTTAAAAATAAACACAAGCCCATTTCGTACAAATGTTCAGCAGGGTGCAATTTGCATAGACACTTATTCGAGCGCTGTTGTTTCGGCTTGTCGTCACGGTCGTCTGGAATTTTGCCTGCAGTGGAATCAAATGTGCAGGTGAAAACCCCGGCACTGCCACGCTGCCCTGGCGCTGCCACGCTGCCCTGGCGCGGGGGCCTGTTTGCCAGGGCGTAAAGCGAGCCTGCCAGCGCAGCCAGGTTTACTTTGGGCCTGTTTATTTATTTTTGTCGCTGAAGGTCAGAGGTGAAGGCTGCTCCAAGCAGTGCCTGATTATTAATTAAAGGTCCTGGGGCCGCGGCTGGCTTAGGCCGGCCATGTTTTCATTGCCGTCTGGATTTTCTCCGTCAGAGTCAGAAAGGTCCCTCTCCAAGCTTTCCCAGACTGTTTTGTTTGCTGGCGATAATTGAAACCAGTCAGTCTGTGGTGTCTGTGGAAAGGGGCTTGGCAGTGTCGCTCACACACACACAAAAACACACACAGAAACTCCTTAAACATTTCTGCCAGTGCTCGGAAGCATAAGCAGAGATTGTCTCCGTTTCTAAGCTAACAGGTATTCAAGTGGATGTAGAGATCACAGTATATGTGCTGACTGTCTAACGTAAGACTTTAGCATGCTAACATTATGTTAGCGATGTGTTTCTAGCATTTAGGCACCTCTCCTTTATGTCAGTAATGCTCTTGAGGTTCTGTATGACCCCCGTAAGCCCTGAATAAGGCAATAAGCTCAACATGAGGTAGTTGGATGTCAAAGCACAGTGGGGTAAAACAGGATTTAAAGCCCGAAGCACTGAGGTGTCAGGAGTAGCTGTGGCTCAGTGACTGTAGCCACGTTTCAGTGATCAGGCAAACTCATTTCCAAAAGGTAAAACATCATACAACTCAATCTCCAGGTGTTTTTATTTTTCTAAATTCTGAAGGACCAAGCTGGTGATGTGGGGGTGGGCTATAATTAATGGGGAGACCTCCTACAGGTCTCCGCTGGGTTTCGCCCTCCCGCCTGAGTCACACTAAGCCGGCACTGGGCCGTGGGTGTCGTGCCGTCGCGCTCCTTCTCAGAGTCGTCGCCCCCCCGCATGGCCTGCAGCAGTGAGACGGGTCGCCCCTCCCCGCCCCCCCCATGGCCTGCAGCAGTGTGACGGCTGCCCTTGGACCGAAAACCTGAGCGAAACTCCAGCTCTAAGCACTGGGTAGCATCTGGGCTAACTTGTTGGCAGACATTTCCCCATGACTATTTTCCAGAGATTCACATTGTGGGGGGGGGGGGCTTGTTGTCTTTAGACGGTGCTCAGCCCCAGCGCTGAGACAGTGGTTATCATGAGTCATCCCCCCCTGGTTCTAGCATGGTCCAGCATCACTGAAGCGGTCACTCCTGATGACTTTGCCAGGTAAAACAATAATAATCTAAAAATCCACAAAACACACATGGTCTTGTATTCCTAAAAGCAGAAGTCAGACCCAAAGATGTATTATATTGCTTTATTCAGAACCTTGATTTAACCAAAAGCACTTGATTGCTGTTTAAATGCATATTCATGTCCTGACAGCAATACTCTGACCTGTCCAAGGCATGGGGGGACCTGTTATCACGCAAACACACGCTACCCGCTGCCCGCGAATGGTGCATCACCTTGGCCGTGACGGTACCGGCTGCCGCCCCTTTCGCCCGCCTCCTCGTCCCCAGATGGTGTCCACTTTCTGGCTGGGACTCAGCAAGCAGGACGTGGGGATACAAATGAGGTGAATGAACCTGAAATCAAAAGCATCTTCCGGCACTTTCTGTCAGACGGCTGCCTAAGCTTTATTAGGGAAACTCCTGTCCTGTTTATCCTGGGATAAATGTGATGTACTTGCACCCCGTGATGCTTAATGGGGGCACTACTCCCCCCACCCACCCTCGCCGCATTTAAACTATTAGCTTTGGACAAAACAACACCATTACTTGGTGTCATGTTGACGAGCATCCCATAGCTAACCCATAGAGGGACAGATGTATTAAGTGAAGGCATGATTACGTGCCTGCCTATGACAAATGTCTAGTGAACTGTACACAAAAGCTGTATAGAGTTACGAAAAAATGAAATTGGATTTGCGCCCCTGATTCATGGCATTTTCATCTCCTGAGGAAACTACGTCTCATTTTTAAAATCTTGGCCTCGTAATTCCCTCTTATGAAATAAATTCCACTGTTGACCCCTTAATGACATTTCCTTCCTTCGTGCAGTGGACCACAAGGTTGCAGAACACTTGTAAAATCCAGTGATCATAGGAGAAGGGGAATCCACAGCATGGTCACCATGCCTGCTCATCGCACGCTGCTGATGTTCCCGAGGTTAAGGTTAAGTTCTCTATGCTTGTATCAATTCCTTCTTTACAAACTGCTGTTTCTTTTTAATTTATGATAATATGCAGTTTTGTTTAGTTTTGTGTTTTGTATGCTGTCATTTTTGTTTGTAGTTTATTATTATTAATATTATTATTATTTTAATTGGCATTTAATTGTGGATCTTGAAGTGTACTTTCGATCTTGGAGCCGCAGTCAATGCAGAAAGTGAAACTATCCAGATCAGTCTCCTTTGTCGGTAAGGACCACGCTCTTTCTTCTTGTAAGGTGCTCCTTCACCAGAAGGCCACTCCCATTTTGACCTTTAACTGTGGACTTTTTCCCTCCCCTGACTTCTAGTTACACTGGCGTGATTCCCCGCGCCGCTGGTCTCGCACAGGACCCTGACTCCCCGCCACAGGGCTTCCCGGCCACCCGCCGCCTGCTCTCAGCTGAGGTGCCGACCCCCCGACCCTTTTTTGTGGCTCCCCCTGCCCACTCACCACGCGTCTGCGGATACGGCACTGCGGTGGCCGTGACCTTTCCTATCTTCTCGAAAGCCCCGTGCACACATGGGTGAATCACTGCCATAGCCAGATACGTACATATATGCATATATACGCAGTTTCCTCAGAAGAACAATGAAGGCCGGAGCTCTTACTGAGCAAGTGTGAGAACATAACGATCTCAGGAGCTTTTATTCTGCACTGGATACCACACTACTTATCATGGCTGTCATGGTCACGGTCATTATATTTGCTGTCTTGTCTTTCTTCATATGGGTCTCGCGTCTGTTGGCGCCCCACTGGAGAACAAGTCCCTGGCTGAGGATCTCAAGCAGAACCTTGAAACACATGGGTTGCTAATGAGAACGATAGCGGCTTTTCTGCTGCTTAACTCGCATGCTCGGTGCCTAGCGCTCGGCCTGCCCAAGGCCTGTTCAAACTCAGTGGGGTGAATTCCATCTGTCAGCCAAACCAAATAACCAAATAATAACCAACAAACCTAAAACCAAAAACACATAAATGAGGGGAGGCAGCTTCTGTTTGAACATCTAAAGGAATGACACCCTCTGTTGTCTTTAGAAAGTGTGTAACGCAGCGGTCTAAGTCTCTGTGGCTGTAACCTGAAGATCTCTGGGGCCTCAGCAGAAAAATCATGTCCATGTTACCCCCCAAAGTTATGAAGTGCAAGTTGGGACAGGCAAAGAGATGAATTCCTATGCAATATAGGATTATACTTTGTTGAAGTTCTTTGTCTTTCAGAGTGGCCAGAAGATGTGCATTTGTTCCTTCCAGCTCTGTGGTTCCTAACAGGTTTTGTGTGTTGGTCCGGTACGTTCCAAGGCGCTCGAGTCAGCAGCGGTCAGACCGGGAGCTGCCTGATGCAGTCCACGTTCTCTGCGTTCGCGTTCTCTGCGTTCAGTGGGTTTGTTGGAAAAAGCGACCCGGCCAAGCGTAGAGCGGGGGACGTCCTCGGCGACGGCGGTGAATCGCGGGCGGGGGAGGCACGCAGCTGCATGCCTAATAAGGAAGCGGCTTGCTGGTCCTCGTGTTTATTTTCCCGGGACACCGCTGAGGGGTACTGGAGCTGCCAGTCCTGCCGGCGTGTAGTCCTTCCTGGCAGCCTCCCACAGAGTCCCTCTGCCAAACTGCCCCCCAGCCCTGCTTCCCGCCTGCCATATTTTAAGCTCCGTTTGGTGGGGGGGGGGCTTTCGTCGATGCCACGTCCGCTTACCAGCATCGTCAGGCCCCAGGCCCAGCAGCAGAGAGGCAGCGGAGGAAACGGCCACATCCATCAGAATGGTTTTTGAACTATAAATCCAGAAAAGTAAACTTCTCCTGCTCTGAAGGACTGTGATATCGGTTAGATCCTGGGTGCACTTCAAAGTGTCAGCTGCATCTAGCTCATATGAAAAATATTGACTAAGCATTTTTTTGCCCTGACTCGTGGTATTCGGGGTAAAACAAAGATGACATTTGGACTCACCGTTCTTGTTCTCTTTAGAATGATTTAAGTCGTTAAAAACGAAAGGCCTTTATATACTTTGGACTTAATGTCCCTTTTTTGATTTAAAAGCAGCTCATTTCCAGCATTACAAGAATATAGATTACTGTTGCTTTTAAAAATAACGATTACAGCAAGCAGCAGTTTAAAAAACCCATTAATTGCCCCCCACCCCCCCGCCCTGCATGACTGTCCGCAGGTTAGTCATGCTTGATGGGTGCTGTCACTGCGGGGGGGGGGGGGGGGGCGCCCAGTCTGACACGCTTGCGCTCTTTCCGCTTTGGTGGTGGAGCCGCAGTCTTTGTCGTGGGCCACTGAGAGGGGGTGACTTCAGGGTTCCATCCAAAAATTATACATTCAGCAGCTGGGTTATTATATTTCATATTTACATAGCCTTATAAATGGCCGTCTTGTCCCCAGCATTGCCTGTCCGAAACGAGCACATTCTGTATTTGTTATGCACTTCTCTGCCCTATCCATTCATCCAGTTTCTGTAACTGCCCATCCAGTATAGGACCACAGCGAGCCTGGTGCCTACTGCAGGAAAACACAGGACGCAAGGCAGGGGACACCCTGGACGGAACGGCAGTCCATCTCTGCAGGTGTCAGTGAGTCACAGACACTCAGGGGTCACGCACAGACACGGCAGCGGAGTCGTGACGAAGCACAATTAGCACATTCCATGGGGGTCCTGGGGACCAGCTTCCGGTTTCTTCTCTGGATCTTTCCATGAGGAAGCCATCCTGATATCCCAACACCTCGAGGCTGGAAACGCGTTTAAATGTGGGCAGGTTTCATCATATCTAATTCCTCCTTCCCTTGGGTTCCTGGCTTAATCAGCCAGCTCCTTGGCTACATTCCTACAGCATCCCAAGCTTCTTTAGGCAGACGTCTCCATATTGCACCTCGGGAAGTCGCGCACGTTTCCAGTAAAGGGCACTGGTGGAAAAGAGCTGGGTATTCCTCACCTTAGCAGAGGTGAACCTGGGGTGAGCCCAGGGAAGGTGGGGCACGGATAAAGTGCCCTTCGGATTAGTGCCTAGGGAATACAGTGTACTTGGCAATGCACTTCTGTCAAAATATGTCAGCAGTGTCAGGTGAAGCTGTCATTCCAGGCTCTTCACTTCCTCACAGAGAAGAATAAAAACAAGCAAGCAGAGGGAAGAACTGCTCACTAATTGACCCTGAAACATTAAATACAGTGAGTGTCACTCTGAAAAGCCTTATCCAGTGGGGGGCCTAGTGGGTTACACTGCTGTGGCTGTGATCAGAAGGCTGTCAGTTCAAATCCCAGGGATGATAGATGATGTCACTATTGGGCCCTTGAGCAAGGCCCTTAACTCCCAACTGCTGCAGGAACTGGCTGACCATTCCTTGAAAAATTCCTCAAAAATACAAATTGCTTTGTATAACAGCATCTGCTAAATAAGTATGTTTGTGTTAAAGAATCAAATTGTATAGGATGAATGCAAATATGTACAGCAAGTGGGATGCATCTTTAGAAATAAGCGAGCGATTTTCAAACGGGCTTTTGTTCATGGGGCCCGGCCTGGGAGCATATTGGCAGCAGTGGTTCAGGGTTATCGATGCCTCGCCAGGCATCACCCACATCAGCAGGGCCTCGAACGCACGCGCACCTCTGTCTGTCAGTCCTGCGGGTCTTTCACAATCTGCAATGGTGAAAAAAAAAAAGCGTGACAGCGAGAGAGGGTGAAACTGCAAGCCATCGCTATGTGTTCCTGTGTGAAAGCATCTCGTGTGAAGGCGGAGAGAGTGAGAGAACATGGCCAGCAAGTGGGAGACGGACACACCCTGTACCCGATTGGGCCAAAAGTGGGGTGCCAGGAAGGACCCACCCCAAACGGACCGCCCCCCCAGGCTGTGGCTGACCCCAAGGATTTGCCTGCCCTGGGTGTGACCATGAAGAAAACTCCCCCACCCCCACCCCAGAGTAATTTTAATGGGCTTGTTACCAGCAAAGCTTACATTCTGGTAAACACTAATCACCAAAAAAAAGGAAAAAAATCCCTGCATTTCTTATGTTACTGTCCTGGGCAGAGCATTAAAAAGCTCTGTCTCTTTAAAAATACAGCCATTCGACTAGAACGATATATAGCCCTGTAATTAGCCAATGGCCTTCAAAGGAACAAAACACGCACGTAGTTTGCAATGCCAGTGAATACCACATAAAACCATGTAAAACCAATAGAGGTCAAAGGTCATTGTGCTTCTCTAGTGTGAACGCTTGGAGAGGACGCACTACACCCCACACTCTGTAGCGGTGCTAAGGATCCAAGAAATAGCTAAACTAAATGCTTAATGTGTCCCTGCAGCTGCCTCTTTCTCGCTCTTCATTAACACCAGCGCCCACTACAGGTCCGGGCCGGAATTCCTCCTTTTTATTTTTCTTTTTTCTTTTTTCATGAGTTGTTGACTTCAGCGTGAGTTAATAAGCATGTCCCAGGATGGGGCACCAACCATTTACTCACCCATGACAACTCCAGTCCACCTCAACATGTTCTTGGACTGTGGGGGGGGGGGGGGGGAGACCG
>JAODJU010000033.1:18928657-18939294 GCA_026776725.1 Gnathonemus echidnorhynchus
AACACAACCTCCTCGCACATGGAGTCATGACCCTAGTCCCAAAGGTGTGAGGCAATACTGCTAACCACTGCCCCACTTTGGCCCCACGCTGCCCAATAGAGATAGATAGATAGATAGATAGATAGATAGATAGATAGATAGATAGATAGATAGATAGATAGATATACGAAAAAAATGTAAGATATATGCAAGAAATTAATGAAATAGGAAATATAGTGTCACTGGGATCTGTGAGGCTGCAGAGTTTTGCTCGGCACAGAGTTGTGGAATTGCAAAGGGGCAGAAAGTGTTAGGGGAGCTTGGTGACAAGATATTCGAACGGCAGGGCACCAGTTCCGGTGACGGTAGGCCGCAGTTTCTGTTTTTTTACGATTTTGAGGCAGTTTGGTGGTCGGTAGCGACACTCCAACATACACAGTGCGGAAAGTGACACGTCAGAAGCGCATTGCTGAGTCGAGGGACCGCTGCACGGCAGCCCCGTCTCATAAGGCGCCAAGAATAAGCTCAGCAAGATGTTTTTATTCATGCGGATTTTTTTTTTAACACGAGAAGCGAAATGTTCCACTCTGAGGCTGTTGGCACAAAATACTGAAAAGTTTCACATGTTTAATACCAAGGTGATTAAATGTATTTCATACAGAAGAGTCACACGGTCTTTTCGAGAGCCTGTGAAATGTGGATTAAGTAGTGTGTAGTGTGTATATCAGCACAACGTTCACATTAGCATCACGTTAGCATCACATTAGCATCAGCTAACCAGTGATCAGCTTCATGTTAGCCTGAGTGTTAGCAACCTGCGCTGTATCACCCCAGTGTGGTGCTACTATCTATTGCCCAGGATCATTGATTCTCAAGGCTACTGTGGTGGAGTGAAGGTGGCTGATTGGCTACATTCCCAATTGGTCATTTATCATTCATCCCACCGTATAAGAGGGTGTAAGGTGTGGTGGTCGGGAAGCTCCACCCCTATCCGGGTCCTATTGGTAATACTTCTGCAGTTTGTACAGCGGGGCATCTGAATGGATTAAGTGGCAGTAGGGCTGGTGACCGTCTTGCAGTTTTTAGCGGCGAATGCTGCCGTTTGAGCGAGACCTTGAACCACAGGAATATCACAGCTGCAAGCGGCATGGAGGTAGGTTAGCTTTTCTTTACGTTTTCAGTCGCCTCTTACTACATTTAGTATTGATGTTGGTGTCCCAGTAAAGTGTTCTTGGAGTGGCCGGGACACATCGCAGCTGTTTTTTGCCACTGATGTTGTTGGTGTGGATTCATCTTCTGCTCCGGACACCTCTCCAGTTCATAGATTTTGTCATACATTTTGGAGAATTGCTGTGCTCTCTTACAGCCTTCATTTCATTGTTGGATTGGACTGTAAAAGCATCCGGGACTGTAATTTAATTTAGTGTCTTGTTAAATTGCCTGTGAAAGCGATCTGTCTTGTATCAGTTCCCGTAGTTATGTGTATTAACTTTTTTGACCTGACCTGCAGTATTATCTTTTACCAGGTACTGGGGGGGAATCATGGGAAGGCTGGCGCCCTGGTAAGATTTCGCTCTGTGTATGGTTGAGATTGCAGTTCTGCGTTTTGTGTGTGTGTGTGTATGTGTGTGTGTTTGCACATTGGTAGTTGTGTTTTGATTTATTCTCGTAAGTTTTACTCCCACTGGTGCCTCCCATATGTATATGGTAACCTGGGTAATGTGTGTTGTTGGGCCAGAGCCTGGGGTCTGCTTTCAAGACGGTGACTTCAAAGGGAGTGTGGTTTACCTCACTGCCATAGTCCTGCTTATACTCAGTGTATTGCTTTTAAAAATAAATATATTTTTGTACTGGCAGCATGTCTTTCCTCCGACTTGTTAGGCGGGTCGAACCTGTCTGCCTCTTGCGTTATGCTAGGAGGAGAGTTGCTGTATGAATATTCCTGGGCCAAAGCACCAGTGTGGCGTAGTCGGCTGTTTTGCTGGTTTATTCCATCTCTTTTATCTGCACCACTTCGCTACACTAGCATCCTCTATTAACTACTTATGTTTTGCATATTTGGTAAAAACCGTCAATGAAGCAATAAGGTTTTGCAATAGATATCTGAATCTTCCAGGGATGTTGGATGTGATTCCCATTTACCCGTCCTTGATTTTCCCTGAAGTCTCCCCTTTCCACAGAAAACCAGACCTTCCTCTCATCCTTTCTCTTGTCCATCGTGGAAAAGCCCTGTTGACTCACTGGCTACTGACACAGACCTAATTGTACAGCGAAGCTGCATTTTATCGAATTTTACTGTTCCGTTCCTCATTTGAGTTTCCCCTCTGGGGGAAAATAGTGGTTGAAAGGGGAATTTGGCCCCTCTGTTAGCTTCCCAGTGCCTCTGGGATGTGAGACATTGCTAGCCAGTCCTCGATTCTGGCGGTACTGGTTCAGCATCACATTGTCACCAGGCCTGAATGAGCCCCCAGGATGTCCCCACGCAATCTGACCGCAGATCAGACTGTGGTTAATCTCCCACGAGGACACATCCCCATCTGGGGGGTGATGTTCCCAGCATGCATTGCTGATCAGATCAGCGTAGTGGAGAGTTCTGTTGGCAGTGGTGGGTGATGCAGTAATTTGTGATGCAGTTGAGCAGGAAAAATCCACCTTAATGTCCTATGCTATTGTTCATGTCGGGAAGACGGGGGTGTTTTATGGTTCAGTGGGTTAGGTCTCTGTGCCTGTGACCAGAAGGTCATGGGTTTGAACCCCTTCCACAGCAGAATAGTCACCCATTTCTCCAAATTACCACTGGGTCATTGAGTAAGGCCCTTAACCCTCAGAAAAAACTCCAGGGTTGACAGATAAATGGCTGACCTTGTGCTCTGACCCAAAGCTTTCACTCTCACCTGTATATTTGTGTATGTTTCAAAGGGGGGTGGCAGATGGGACACATGAATCCTAAAGCATTCCAATGTACCTGTACTCCTGCATAGGGACCTGATGGAGGAGGGGGGGGGGGTTATCTGTGCCCTGCACCCCCATTAGTGAAACAAGAGCCAACATACTCTCTGCGTGACGTCACCGCTCCCCCACCCTTGGCGAATCCCATAGCGCCGTGACTCAGCCGTCGGGGGAGGGCATCTCATCTCATTTTGCACTTCATCCCTCTCTGGGGGAATTTTCATTGCAGGCGACTCTTCTTCACCTTTTTCTCATGATTTATTTCTTATAATGGAAGCAAGGATGGGACAGATCCCCTTAGTTAGATACTTATTGTTATTTCATTGTAATACATTTAGAAACGATTCCCAGCGTATTTTGCCAGCAAAATTCTTTTTTATAACTTAACAAAAACAATATTTTGGACTTTTCTGTTTTTCAAGATGGACCCTCTTCGTTTGGCTATGTGCTGTTCTAGCTGCACTTTTAGGTATTTTCCTTTTCTCCGCCATCCCACATCGCAGCTTGAAGAAAACACTAGTGGAACGTTCCATGGTTGTAAAGAGGGCGCTTTCTGTGTAGGCCAAACCTTTTATACTAAAGCTGTGAGCTCCAAAAAGAAACCACCATCTTTGCATAACCACAAAAACACAGCCTCCCCCCCCCCCACACCAGAACATTTTGATTGCTCCATTTCTTTTTTTCCAGACTCTGTCCTTGAACGATACACAAGTAACAGAATGTTATTATTAAAGTTTTTCATGCATTTGTCTCCGCCTCCCCCGAACTCGAATCAAAGCATCACCTAACCAGCTTCACCCAGAAGTGCCTGAAGATGTGCATGTTCTCCTGGGACCAGTTACCTTCAGTTTGTATATTTATACAAGTAACCAGGAGCAAATGAAACAGGGACAATGACACACAGACATGACAGCGCTGTGCAGGCTTGTAATCATCGCTGTTTAGAAAACCACACTGTTCTTTTCCATGCGAGTCCTCCACTGGATGCCTGCCTGGGCCACCATGCCTGCCTCAGCCTCCAGCTTGCGTGGAACTTCACCTCTATGCTTGGGGCCAGCTTTTTATCGCTGGTTCCCCTGATGATGGCTCTGGGGTCCTTTAGAGTCCGGTCTCACCCCACCCTCCAACATTGACCCTCCATTATCAGAGGGTGGATGATTAGGAAGGTGGATGTCATGTACATTTATAACTGTAATAATAGTTCATAGTTAAAAGCTAATAGTTTATGACTATTATCTTTCTATCCATCCATTTTCAATACCTACTTGTCCTAGGCAAGGTCGCAGGGGTCCAGAAGCTATGGATGCAAGGCTGGGAATAACCCAGGACGGGGTGCAAACCCATCACAGGGCTCCAGAAATATATAACATAATTATATGTGAGCTTTTATACTTATAAACATCCATTATACTGTATATTTCTGTCTGCCTTCTTTTGTAAGTATCACTCAAGGAGTGAACAGCATATTGAATTTCTTTGCACAATAAAGATGTTCTATTCACTCTGTTCTCTCTCTCTCGTTCTTGACCTCGGGATACATGCAGCCCCGACACCCGAGCCCCCACACCGACGTGGGCCCCCCTCAAGGCCAAATGCCCGCCCTGTCATTCCTCCCTGTTAGAGCTCAATCGGCCTATTTCCTTTGTCGTTTTATCAAACCACCTCATTGGCGGCAGCCAGACGAATCGACTTCCTGCCCTCCTTGCGTTATACGACTTCGCTAGCGGTTTCCACCACAACGAGCATCCTGATGGCACCATGAGATTATGACATTATGTACTTTATTTTATAACGACGTTTATTTCACACCTTGGAACTCTCACTCTGTCTCCATGGGGAAAAGCAGTAATTAATTTCAGTACTGCTGTGGGTTCATGACTCAAGGTAGTGTGCTTGAGTCACTCCTAAACTGCGCTCTTGTTACTTACATTAGAAGCGCCGTGTTGCTGAGTCAGCATGCGATCAGTACAGCATTCAGGTGTGATCATTTATTGATACACAAAGCCCAGTCATTTCATTGTCCCTTCCCCGTTTCTCTGTGATGGTCCTTCAGCATACGTTTCAGACACACAGAAGTGGTGACCACTCAAAAGGTCCCTCAGGGATAGAAATACGAGATGTCACAGTTACCACACAGACTGAGAGTAGCAGAGACCCAAGTGCATCTCAGTGTCTTTGGGAACCGCCTTGTCCAGTGCCCCAACGCGGTAATTAAAAAGCCCCGCTAATGTAGGGGGGGTCCCCTCCATTCTGGAGACCCCCAGAGAAAACTGGATCCTTAGGCGACATTTTATAGGGCCTGTGGTCCCCCACTGCGGGTACTATAAAGTACTATAAAGTACTATGGTACTATAAAGTTCTATTTAAAGAACTATTTTTGGTGCATTGTGGTTGTGCCCGAAGACCTCGACACAGCCAATCGCGATAAGTATTTAAAGCTGTGGTTTCGACACGGAATAAAAGTCTTAGCGCTGAATGCTAATTAGCACACACCCAGCGTGAGATCTTTTTTTCAGAAGACATGAGGAATGGTGAGAAACTGTTGGGTCCGTTTTGAAATGGGTAACCCACAGGCCGCCTTCACCGTGCCTCTTCTGATTTCATTGTGCCGAAACGCTTTTAGACCCAGGAAGGCGAGAAAAGCAGGAAAGTTAAACCGCCCAAACTTTCAAGGCGTGTCTGGTGCAACCAATCACGTCGAAGTTTCATATTGCATTTACTGCCGGCCATCTGAGGTGAAAGCTGACCTCTGGCTGGGATTCACCATCCTGCCTACACTTCCCTGTTTCCCAGCCCATGTGCAGGTCTGGGGTTCATCCACACCAGACGCGGTGGTCCCTGTGTATAGGAAGGCTTCAGTGGCTGCTGATGTTGACCTTGCTGACCTCACGGTCTCAGTGCTGTTTAAGCCAAACTAATGCAGCACCCAGAGATGGAGGCTAGGCGCCCTGACCTCACAGCTACCCTGCTGCTCTGTCGCTTCTCCTCAACTTAACCACTTCCTTAACTGAGTTTCCTGTGCTTCATCGTTCCTTTTTAAATTCAGATTCAGAGAGTAAGAGTCTTAAAATTAAGAGAAAAAAGAAAGTCAAGGATCTGTAAGCACACAATTCAAACTCAAATACCCAAATTCATGTTTTTGGGAATATGGTGAATCGTGTCCCACTGTCATTACAATAATGATACCTTTATTTTTCAACTTTTATTGCAACTTTTCACGATACCTTGTTTGTTTTTATACTAGATACAAGTAGTTCTTGACTTACGTAAAACTCACATATGTAAATCCAGACTTCAACATACATAGAGTTTACAGAAACACGAACGCAGAAAGGCAACATGTTCCTGTACATAGATTTACACTTCATCTTTGAATTTATTTCACATGTGTTCCTTGGTACATATAACTAGTATATTTCTGGCTAATGTGTTTTTTGCTAAATCGCAAAATGTAACTTAGGTATGGGTTTGTGGATTGGATCATTTACGCCACTTGAGAGCTGCCTGTATCGCCACTGTCACTCATATTAATCTCACCTTTATAGCTCAGCTTTTATCACACGTTTTTTTTTCTCTTTTTTTTCACTGGTCTGTTTATATCAGAAAGATAATCAGAACCTATTGCTGTCACACTTAAAGAGACAGCCTGTTGGACCGCACTACGGTGTCACTCACACAATGAACGCCCCCACTCCCACAGAGAGTGTGATCGGGGGGTGCATGAGGCCTTCAGGTCTATCGTATTTCATGCTACCAGATGCCGCCGCTGTACTGTGCTGTAGCTGTAATTGATTTTGTAATAAATGTCACTGAAACATCCAGGGAGATTAACTGCACTTTTCCTGCACAGGCTGGGGGTATCAGAGGGCAGTCCTGCCCCCCACACTGCTGCCCCCCCACATTGCTACTCCAGATTAGGGGCAGGTTTATTGAGCTCTGCCAATCACTGGTGTGGCCCCACCCTGAAACACCCCACATGGCTCTGGGATACGCTTCTGTGTCTGTCCCGGGTTCGAATACCAGGGTAAGGAGAGTGATTCTGGTATTGAGCCCCTGAGCAAGGCCCCTAACCCTAATTACTCCAGGGACCATCTGAACCTGCTTTCTCAAAAATGTCCGTCACTTTGGGTAAAAGTGTCTGCTAAATAAATAAAACTTTAAAATGGAGTATAAATGTAAATCAGTGTGCGATTCTAGATCCATCTGTAGTTCTGTATTGGTTTTTGTTTGTATATATATTTTATATGGTTTGACTTTTGTACAAAACTGTACGTCAGTGTAAAACTGGGCCGCCATTGGGCAGCACGGTGGCCTCATTCTGCTGAGGTTGCGGGTTCGAGGCCTGCCCCAGCTCCCCAGCTCTCTGCTTCTGGATGTTCTCCCCATATCCATCTGCGGTATCTCCAGCCCCAAAACCAAAGGTTTAGGAGAAATGCTTTGTGTGATTGACTCAATATCCTATCTGGGAATGTCCTGGGCAAACTGCTATACACTACTATACCATGCATTTCCCCAACCAATCCTCCACTCATCCAGAGGGTCTTGGTCTGTATTTTTACTTTCTGAACCTGAACTACCCACCTCTGGTCCTGGGATAGGCTCCAGGGGTCACCATGACCCTCTACTGGATGAGTGGTTTGGGAAAATGCATGATATATAGTAGTTTGCAGAATTAAATTCATATTAGGTTATACAGTATATAAATATAATAAGGAAGCTGATAACTGCAGCCAGAAGGATCGACTCAAACAGAGCAGAACACCTAAATATCATTTATTAATGATAATCTGCTAGGTTTAAGTCAGAAGATGAATGGATATATCATGTGATCTGGCAGTGCCACACAGGGGGGGCGGCGCGTATCGAACACATCGGCACTGGCACTGCTGCCCCACAGAGGAAACGTCATGGAGCAAATTCGGCCCGTAAACATCCGAAAAAATCATCCGAATGGAGATTCCGCCTGGTTTGTTGACTCTGGGTTGCCGGCTGCTTGCCTGTGGACCAAGGCCAACAAAAGCACCTCAGAAAACAGCCACTGATGATTCACTGCAGAAGGGAGGGAAAGCGACTCTCAGAAAGCAAGGAGCTTTGTCTTCCCCGGTACAAACGCATGCACCCCTATCTCCTACCTTGGCACCAAAGCCAAGCAACCTAAAAAAATCACCCAGCATATTTCAGGAAGACCCTTTTCTCCACTACCTTCCCGTCCATAAGGTAATTTACCCTTTAATGTGATACAGCGACACTGGACGCCACAGGCGGACTATGAACGTCTCACATAACACCACCCACACGGCCTTATCCTACCTGTAACTCACACGTATGAAACACGGCACAGAAACAAAGGCAGAAATCGAGATACAGTTTGGTTATTTTTGGTCAGTGTTTCAATAGAAGGCATAGAACACGACACATATTGTACTTCCCACACCCTGTATTTGTAACACCTGACTTGTCCTTAATATTAAAGCCTTTTTTGGTTCTGCTTGTGTGACACGTTACACAGATCCCTGTGCACTCAGATACGCTGCCACATAACCCTGCACAAATCATACAGACATTTTCATTTGTCATAAACGCATCTTTCAAGCTGAAAAAAATAACAGAAAATGAACAGTCAGAATAAAATGTTTAGTGCAGCTGATTGTCACAGAAACACGTGTCACAGAAATGTAATGAAACCCTTTATCTATAAAACAACATCAGGAGAATAGGTGAGTGATGCATCAGGTGGATCCTTCACGACTTGGCAAAAGAGGGACGCATTTCTGGACCGTATTTGAAGGAGCCTTCGAAATGGGACAGCCTTGTCGCACCACTGTGACACATTCAATCTTCGAATGCAGCCTTAGAAAGATGCTGCTCCTGAATTTGGACACAGTCATTGTGTCTTAAACGTAGATTGATTAGAGTCAAAATGGAATCCAATTAGCCACTAGTGGTTTGAACTGTGAGATCAGGGCCAATTCCTAGCCCTGAACAATACCCATGTTGCTCAAATACAAAGATTCTAATTTATGTTTTGGCACAAGTCTTTCTGAAACATGACTTGTGAGTTTCAGACCTGCCTGTTTTTATATTCATTTTTGTGCTTTGTTTTTAAGGAACTATACCTACCGTATATGTTCCTCAAAAAGATAGATTTTGGTAAGCAAGCCTTTGGCCTTTTTTTAGTGGTTTTCACAGTTTGTTTCCAGTGACTCTGTATTTGTAAATTTGTGTTCAATTTAGAGCTTTTTAAGCATTTCTCCAAATACAGAAAGCTGCTATAGTATTTCATATCTCATTCCTCTTGGATTGATATCGAATCGTAATCAAATCGAATCAGGGCATCTGTGCCAATAACCAGCCATAATCCTAACCTGCAGATCTACATATCAAAGATGGAGACTATATTTCCATTAGCATCAAAAGTCTCTTGGGGGGAGCGGGGGGGCAACAGCAGCTGACATATGTAGGCAAAGGTACAGACTTTTGACCCTCAGTCAGTCACTCAGAGCCGGGCCTAACCTCTCTCACTCATCATATCTTAAAAAGGTTTCCAGAATATTCCGTGCTCATTGAGTTTTTGATCTTATATTTTTCTCTCTAGCCATGTGACCAGTGCTCTTGTCATTCTCCATAATCCTCCACTTTTCACACGACGTTTTCTGTGTGGTCTGATGCATTTTGCTCATATGTTCAGGATTCCATCGCATGTAACAAATGAAAGGCGCATGCTCTGGTTGTATCCGCAAAACCGCAACGTCTCTGGTTAAGATGATAGGCTGTCAGCCTCTAGGAGACGTAAAATGGAAAATGGCACCAGCCCAAGATTCAAAAAACACCCCCTTCGGCTGCCAACTACTCATTTTGTACAAGTGGCCTGGTGCGTTCAGCTTCAGATAGATGCCCGTCATTGTCAAGCTGCATTAAGTCATACTTAAGGCCAAAAAAATAAAGATCCGTCTTGCGAAAATGCCCATTTGGTTCAAAGACCCTCTAGTGGGGCAGTATGGGATTTGCTAGGTTCAGCAAACAGAAACAGGGCTCAGACACATATAATTTAAACTGGATTTCCTTCTCGATGCCAATAAAGATAAATGATTACTCTTTACAAGACCGGGCTTCATAAAGTGCTGAATTTTCCGGTTAGTCAGTCAAACAAGTTAGGCTCTCAGCGTCAAAGGGCTGCATTGTCTGAGCTTATCTTTCCATCTCGACATGGGGGTGGGGGAGGGAGGGGTCAACTGCATTGCATATAAAGCTCATTGCCTCCCAGGCTTCTAACCTGTGATTTATGTTCACCTCACAGCCCCACGTTGCAGAAAGAAATGACAGAAAGAATGCATTTAAAACAACTCTGGGCCCAGAAGCCTTCCTCTAACCCCACGTCCCAGGTAGGAGTCTCCACGTCGCTGAAAAAGCCCCCAACCTGTGTGCACTTACATGCCAGGACAGATCTTTATATTTCCCTGTCAGTTCCAGAAAAAACGACAACAATCTTTCTCTTCTAACTGCTGAATGCTCACCAGTGATAGTTTAACATTAGTATCATTCACAAAATAAGAAGACGTTGGATGTTCACGTTCATTGGCATGGAGAGAGATGGGGGTCCGGCTCTCCTCTGGGCCTTTGCTCAGCTCTGAGCAGAGGTGGACATTTCAGGTCCAGAAAGTAAAAATCCAAACCAGGATTTTGTTTCAACCAACCAGTTGAACATAAAG
>JAODJU010000033.1:18939394-18955411 GCA_026776725.1 Gnathonemus echidnorhynchus
AGTACTCAACTGGATGGTTGAAACAAAATCCTGGTTTGGATTTTTACTTTCTGGACCTGAAATGTCCACCTCTGGCTCTGAGACCGTGAATCCCAGCACAGTCGAAGTCAACGTCAGTCATGATATATTAAGCTTCACTTTGTTGTTATTCCCTGCTTTGAACATCAGGATATAGCTGTGGAATCACTATGATTCTAATTATATTTGGTTCTGACTTTCAGCCTTCCTAGTTGTTTTCAGTTACATGCTTTGTCCCATATGCTGATAGACTTAAAATTTTAAGTCATGCGGGGAGGGGGGGGTCACTGTTATTTTTCGAGTCAGTATGTGAAGGAAAATCTGAGTGTTCCCGGCCAAACTTTTCATCAACTTTCATTGGTCCTTGACATTTGTGAATGAAATACCTGTTGTCTAATAGCAAGATCGCGCCTTGGGAACTTCTCTGCTATGGGCCAATGGATGGACAGAGATTTTGCAGAGGGGAGGGACCGGGCAGCTTGTGCCCTATAAAATGGGGGCAGCTCTGACTTATGTGTGTCTTCTTGGGGGGTGGGGGGGGCCATGTGCCATCATCTACATTATTTTGACTGGAATCCATTTGTTTCTCAGATTGGATCCTTAAAGAGCGCACTGTCTATAACAGGTTACTCAACAGATACATGTACAGCTGACATATGTAAATACTTATTTATTCATTCATTTGACCCTTTTTATCATCACCTGTCATTTTACTGCTAATTTCAAACCATTTATGGATATTTATGATTTTTGTTTAATGTTTAAATGTCTAGCATCTTGTTTATATTTATGTACCCTGTTTCACAGTCCTGGGGGGTATTCCACAAAGCAGGATATCTTTATTAGCCAGATAACTTAAACCAAATGTAAGGATTGTCCTTTAGGAATGTCACTTACCTCTCTTTCTATTGGACAGTTTTCACATTTAGCTTAAGTTATCCAGCTAACTGGGAAATCCTGCTTTATAGAATAGCCCCCTGGAGCTTTGTTTGTGACAAATAAAAGAATCTTCAGGATATTCACAAACTTAAATTTTAAAGGTAAATATTCTAAATGAATATAGTAGGTTTGTGCCCTAGAAGATAAAGCCTGTGTTTGTATCTCATTAGCAGGCTGAGCTCCTGGTCAAATAGAATTCAGCCTGTAATCCTGTTATAAATAAGTCAGCTGGTAAACACAAGCTGACTCGGGCTGGGATTTGAGGCGATGGTGATGGGAAATCCCTGTCAAATCTCCCAGGCCCCTATTTTTAGGCCCGATCCTTGATGAAAAGTCACACGGCTTCTGCGGAACTCACCCCCCGGTGCCCTGAGACACAGACGACTGGACCGGACCCGGCCGCCTCGTTTCGGGTATCCGTGGATCCGGTGATGCTGGCGCGGCGCCAACCGCGGTCACAGTGGCCGCATCTCACCGCACCGTGTCCCCGAAGCGTTTTTCTAGATGAGGAACTTCCTGTACCTTGACACTTTGCTTTATGGCCGCTAAACTAAACTCCGCCAAAGCTGGCCCGGTACATCCTGTCACAAGAGCAGGGTACAGGCCCGCGGGTGTGAGATGCCAGGCCCGACGGAGAAGCCAAGGCAGTATAAAAATCAAGGTGTACTGTACATCCTTCATCGAGCGAGCAAATCAAGTCCCTAGACACACGTTCACAGAGATTTGGTGAGAGATTTTACAATCTATAAATCACGTAATAAATGCATGTTTGACGCTGCCAAGGAACTTCATGCACTGCTTACCTGCCCAATGGGTCTTTGTTTTCTCTGAGTGTGTGTGTGTGCGTGTGTGTGTGTGTGTGTGAGTGTGTGTGTGCTGCATGCAAAAACATCTGTTTATTATCGAATGCCTTCGCCCAGCTGGCTCGTGCTGGAGGTTTACGCCCCCTAAAATCATTCCAGAACTATGCTGATTTACTGCCATGCTTGACCCATATCCCTTTCCGTACAAGTATAAACAGATTCAGATTTAATTTCCCCTGATGACCTGTCTGTGGGGCAGTCGGTCTTTGTCCCCCCCCCCCCCCTTTAAAAACCCCATGCTTGAGAAAGAGGGGCTTTTAGCTCACTGGCAGATTACAAGAGTAATTAAGTTGGCGGTGCTTCGTGATGCGTATTGACTCGCCGTAGCTTAGGGGGAACAGGAGCGGGACGGTAGGGGCTAGCAGGGGGAGCGGAGGCGATCAGGGCAGCGGCCAAGATTGTGGCCTTTCGCTGGGGTAAATGTCAGGCAGAAATAGCCTCAGAGGTCAGACGGGAGCTGAGTGCCGTGGAGTAAGCTGTAGATGGGGCAAGAGGAACAGAGTGACGCCCAGTAAACAGAGCTGGGCACAAAAGCCTCTCAGATACGCCTCCACTCGGCTGCTCTGTAATGTGGAGAAAGCACACAGCGCAGGGCTCTGCACCAATCAGCAGACCCCAAAGGACGAACCTGTACAACGGCATGTGGACCTCAGTGTCAGGGGTCTTTTCCTCAGGGGGGAATGATGCTGTAATCGATTGCTCTGGCCTGACTCAGGATAGCCTTTATCCATGTGGGAGGAGTCGCACTTTCAAGACACATGCTCTGCTGAATCAGGGAAAATACAGGTTTAACCCACCCCCATCCTAAACTGAGCACCCATCTTTCAGCAATTTTTTTCCGTATTTCGCAATGTCCGCACAGATGCCTCTCACACTTGCACATCCTCTGAGCACCAAATGGGAATGACGTTGGGTGTGTTAGGTGACACGGGGGATCGGCTAAGGTGTTGGTGTAACATTACCTGACTTTGCCTGGGATTTCCTGAAGTGCGCTAGGCATGTTTCATTTTTTTTTTTTTTTATGTCAAACTGATATAATACGCAATCATATATTTTATTTACATAGGCTACAGGCAGAAATAACACAAGAAGCAGCCAGTGAGGGGAGTGTAGTTCTCGAATGTCCATTCATCCATAATTCTTCCATCTCCACATCTGAATCTGAGATGTGCCAATAAACAGGAGAACCAGGAATGGGACCCCAATGGGAGACGTACTGGTGACCAGGACGGCGACATAAATGGGGAAGTGTCACTTGATAACGCTCCCTTATGTGTTACTTGAAAGCCTTCAAATGGCCAGGTAATCTTCAGCAATTACATATCGCAACGCTCCATTCCCATCTGTCCAAGGCCGGGCTGACGTTAGTCCAGTTCTGGCGTCGACCCGGTCCAGCGTCACAGTGAGGGGCCCGGCCATCACACATGAATTTACACTCTGCTCTAAATCAATAACATGAGGGGTTCTCCCTCTACATTTCCACCCATGTCTTCTCGATTATACCCATGCGATTGATTTAACCAAAGCTGAAATTTATTATACGTCTTCTAACGCACGCTAATCTTGTTTTTCTTTCTCCAAACAGTGCCCAGGGCCTGCGTTCCAGGAGAATGATCTCTGCCGGGATTTTCCTGAGGTTTAGTTCATCCAAAAGCATGTTTACCGATTACCACTTAAATCTTTCACATCTTTCCTAGCCCGTCACTGACACGAGTTTTGTGAGCCGCTCTAAATCCGCAAAGCTCTTCCTTAAACTTCTTCCCCTTCGAAAAGCTTTAGTTATTTTTTGTGTGTCTGCCTCGTGATGTTTTTTTTTCTGGCCTTTCTTTTTACGATCATGGGTTTAATTGATTGGTCCCTGTGAGCCTGCTATTCCATTATTGGGATAAAAATGCATAAAACAGCTCTGAGCTTCTCTGTGGTTAATCTGCTCCACTCCTGCAGAATGCGACCTCATGTCAAAATTCCTGCACAGCCATCCTGTTCTAGTTAGTGATTTTCTGTTTCTTAGTTCCAAAATGCCTGAATATGGTTAAGAATCCACTCCAGAACCGAAAAAATATCATCACAAGCCCTTCCTTCCCTTCCAAGACCCTGTGAACACCCAGAAACCTTTTGTTACACCTTTGTTACTACATACCAGTAGACCTGTTTTGTAAGTCCGTGATGAAAGAGTTCGAGGAAAAATGGTATGGAAATTGCATGCATCCCATCATTTAAAGCGCGTGACCCTGGCTGTTGGGCTTGAGTTGTCAGCGTGTTGTTTTCCGTTGCCGAGGGTTTAAGGGAAGGAGATGTCAAGTGAAGCTAATCATCTCTGCGGCTCAGGACTCAAATAATGGGTTTAACAAGCATGACGTGCAACATTTATTAAGTCCCAGGTGTGTCATATAAACGCACATGTAAGCTTTATTCCCTTGAAGTTCTAGTGGCGCACCCACTCTGAGACACCATGAGGCGCTCCAGTACATATCACACTGAAGACTCAATCTACAAAGCAAGACATACAAATGTTAAACGATATATATGTATGCATGTATGTATGTATGTATGCATACATATATATATATATATAAAAAACATAAAAACAAACATCAGATTCAGACATGTCACACATTTCAATCTGTTTTAAGTTTTTTATCTGTTACTATCTACAGCACAGCCGTTCACACCCTTGAAAAAAGATTGAATAACAAATAAAAATAAATTAAATCAGTTTTACTGTCTCAGTTGTTTTACATCCAATTTAGATATAACAGCCTCAACATAATTATTTGAGGTTCTGTTCAAGGTGAAGGATCTGCTGAGCAAGTCCCTCCAATGTCCACTATGTGAGCGTGGTTAGGGTTACTATATTTGGTGAGACGAAAAAGAGGATGTGTCCGGAGATCATAATATTAATGAGCTTTCATGTTCACCGGCCAATCAGGTACATTATCTCTCATGAATATTAATGAGCTTCCCCTAACCACCCTGTGAAATTAAAATTCACGTCCAGGGAAACCCAAACGTATGATAACCTTACACATAACTGTCGTTTTACAAACTATGCACAATATACAAGTCTTTTTCAACAAACGTTACAAAATGCTAAGCTAAAGTTTGTTAGACTTCAAGTAAATGACGCAATTCACTGTTCACATGAAAACAAAAATAAAGAGTAAAAGTGGTTTTCTGGAAGTTGACGTCACTCGTGATCAGCGTGACACTTGTGCATATCATTTAATTTTTAAAGTGAAAGTGTGCACAAGCCTTATAAACGCTGTGTGATTATACTGAGTGGCTGCCGTATATCAAATATTGGTGCCTTTTCCTTCACTTGGTACTCCACTGTAACTCCACTGTAACTCCACTGTAGCAGCTAAACCTGGACAAACCCCCAATTTTTGAAACACTCCCCGGCCGCCTGAACAGGGGCCCAAGAGCAGGACGTGTCCGGGGAAACCCGGACGTATGGTAACCCTAATCCTGGTGACAGACCAGTTGAGAGAACTAGGGAAAAGCTAGTCATGAGCACTATGAAGGACCAGACATGTGTGGCGTGAAAGAATGGCTGTGAGTGTGGTGAAGGGCCAGCCGTAAGCAGGGCGGGAGGCCAGGTGTGAACGTGTTGAAGGGCACAGAAAGAACAGCCATGAGCTTGATGAAGGACAGAGATCCAGGAAACGAGCGTGTAAAGGCAGTACCGGTCAAAGCCCATGTGGCAGTCTAGGTAGGCGTCACTACCGGCACCTCTAGAAGAAGGCACCCTAGTTGGCCACCTATGTCACATAATGGGTTGACCAGCACTGGAATATGGTATGCTGAACTCTGCAGATCAAGGCATGCATGCCGAAGATCCATCAAAGCTTACAAACGTATAACCTTATGCCGCTGGCCTGTTGTTTGGTTGTGTTGTGGGAAGATGTTTGGCATCGGGACCGTCGGTTGAAGAAGAGGAGATGAAACTAAATTAACCAAACATTACGAAAGGGGATGAGAGAGAAAATGTCTCAGAGCCTGGACAACAGAGAGGTGACTTGAGTTCATTAAACTGCATGGGTTCTATAATTACAACTGCGCATTACAGTCTGATGGCAGAAAATGTTAGCTTGTCAGAAGTACACACCAGAGTATTGTGTGGGCTCTGAAAGGGGCCTTATACCTTCAGAGAGGCATGGCGCCCGCCTCGGCACAAGTCGGTCCCCAAAAGTCCCTTGTCTGTTGTTAAGATCACAAACTCTGGCAGCCGGCGACATCATGGCCAGACACCATGTTCCCTGTAGCGAGAGGCTGGGTCTTGCCTGGCAGAACCAGACTGACCCCAAACATACAAAAAGTCCAACCAGCTCAGAACTAGCCATAATGATCCCTGGAGCTGAACCCAACGGAACATTACCAGACTGGAGAGGAAAAGACTTCGACAAATGGAAAAGGAAAGATCCTAAATATGTAAAGGATAAAAATCTGTGTGCAAGATCAGATTTGCCCCAATAAATCCCATGCCAAGTTTCTCTGGAGACAAAATTTTGACTAGACAATATTGCATATCTGAGTCTCACAGCTATAATACATAATGACGGTATAGCCCGTTTTATTACTGTTAGTAAACTGTATAATACTCAACACTTGTTTTGCATATATGCTTTTGTCAATCTCTTCTGTTAAGGTGTGAGAATCATATCAGACTGATTTTCATGCTGTTTTTCTTTGTCAAACTGTTTGTGGTCTGATGCCCAGTTCTCACAGGCAGTGGGTGCGAAACACTGGTCGTCTTCAAGTGGCCGTTTGCTTGAGTGAAAGAAAGAAAAAGAGAAGAGAAGCCAGCATTGTTAAACTTTTAAAGACATGTACAAAAAAACATACTGATAAATCAACAGTCAGGATTAAGGTTGGATATTCTTGGAGTGTCGAGCTGTTAGACATTACATGTAAATTTCAGTTACATTTAGATTTCAATTACATTTTTTTCCAATTACTCTTTTGATCTTCTGCTGCATGGTGAGTCCTTTGCAGGGGATTCATATTGTAACAAGTCGCTTAACTGACAGTCATTGCTACAGATGCATTTGCCTTTTAGCGAACTCTTTGGATCACTCAGCAATTCCTCACCACCCCATGTGTTAACCCTAGATGTTCCCCTTGATTTGGCTTCATGGGTCCTATACCTTCTGTTAGGTAAACCACTCTAGATATTCTACTGGTGTCCTTTGGTCTTGAACTGAAGTCGTTTGATGTCATGTGGTACCACAACCACCTATTTACATGCCCGGGTCCTTAAATTAAAGGCCTACATTACATTATGTGTAATGGGCCTGTTTTAGCGTAACAGACCTGTGTTTTTCACATTATTGCATAACCATTTGACTCGACTGGCAAGTCATGCAGATAAAATGCATAAACAGATTCCTCATGGTCAATGATCATCATTTAAAATTGCACCATTTGTAATTCAATATATCCAGCACTTAATAATGCCTCTTACTGGCATTTGCACCCAGATTAAAGTCTTCCCCACTGTGGGTTATGCTTATAGTTTACATGTTTGTACGGTCATACATTGCTCTTATCCAAAATGACATACATTTCCTTTTTGAGAAAGCAGGGACAGCCAATCCCTGAAGTAACTTGGGGTTCACGGACCAACAGCGAAATTACTCTACCAACACTAGGATTTGAACCAGTGACCTTCTGATCACAGGCACACTAGTCCAAACTGATAAGCCATACACTGTCCCCGAGGGCCTGTGTGGGGGGTGGTTATCTGATTTGGTGATTCTAAATCACGCTCAGTAGGTAAGCTGTGCCCTGCAATGGACCTGCATCCCAAACAGAGTGTTCTTAACACTGGGTCCTGTGCTACCTAGGATGGGGTATAGGTTCCCTGAGAAAAGGCAGCGAACTATCATGGAAAGCTGATGCAATGGAAAACCAGCAATAACACTAGGTAATTAGTTAGTTAATTATAGTAAACCAATAATTAAGTTGAACTATTTCTGAAAAAAAAAAGATGTTTACTGTTAGAATAATACCTTACTTGTTTACGGAAACAGATATCAATAGACCAGCGTGTAGAGTTTGCTGGTGATTAACAGAGTCATTGATAGCTGCAATTGGCTATTTCCATACAGCAGACTGGGATTTACCCACATCCCGCTTTCCCTGTAGTAATAATAGCACCAGTTAAACATGTGAAGAAGGTCCCTTCCCACCAAGAGCCTCGCTGATTCAGTCTAGGTCTAAGCCTAAAAATTTATGACATATTCCTGGGGGGAAAAAAAAACCTAGATTTGCTGGTGGTTAGAAGCCTGGAAGGGTTTTGGTCCAGCAGTACCTGTTTAATCTTAACATGACAAATTTAGGGGGGGGACTCTTTTGATGTTCAAGGATCACTACGAGCAGGCATGATAATAATATGAGGGGCCTGTGCATGTGAAAATCCTTCTCATGTTAAGCACTTTCATGTGTGGCTATGCAGAGCCTATAAGATAATTAGCTGTTCGGTACCCTGGCAGGGATGAAAATATTTTCGTATATTTTTATGAGTGTTTCAGTCCTGCTCTTTGTTCCATTGTGCTTAAGACCTCTGTGATTTGAACATTCGGGCCATGAAAATCGATGTCCAGCTTGGAGACATCAAAATCAGGGTAGGGATAAATAACAGACTCCAACCTCTTCTGAGGCTGCAGACATTTCAATGCAGAAGGGGGAACGGCAACGCTGACCAGTTTTCCAGCAACATAAAGTAATTCACAGGGGGAAGGCCTTTAAAGTCTCACGAGAATGCCAAGATTCCAGGGGAGGCTCGTTTCTCGTGAAGTTACCGCAGACCTGCGATCGCTCAGGGCTAAATCAAAACAGTCTGTTTGCAGCCTGGTTGTTTTCCCACATTCCTGCAGAGCAGATAGGGGGCAGCGTGGGAGGCTGGCAGGGTGTGGGCAGTGTGGTTTCAGGGTAGAGATTCAGTATGCAGTTATAAAGATTTCCATTAAGGAGACACCAACGTGATTCAAGGGTCCACTAATGGTCCTGTTATCTAAACACCGGGACAACAGGATTAATGTTTGGATACTGGAATTCCCCGTAACAGGAGTAGGAATGTCACGTGGCTGAATGCCCCGACAAGGCGAAACCACATAACTCAAAAACAAATGCGTTGAAACCAGACGAAACAGTGGCGAAAAAATGCTAGACATCGATCAAACAATTAAAGTACAGTGAAGCACGACAACCACAACAAAAATTTCCACTGCTACGTCAAAATGACATTTCAACTCATTGTATTTGTATTAAAGCTGCAGAGCAGATGAAAGTCAAGCTTTGCAAACAGTTTTATGTTTGCCTAAAGTAATAAAGAACAGGCGTTTAAGAGACAGGGATGAGAGAGAGAGAGAGAGAGAGAGAGAGAGAGAGAGAGAGAGCAGTAGATAACAGAAGGAGAGAGAGAGAGCAAGAGAGAAAGAAAGAAAGAGAGAGAGTGGAAGGGAAGGCACTTGCTGAGGTTCAGCATACTGCCTGGACGACTCGTTCTCTCGCTCCCCCGCGGGTCGGTGCAGTTTCAGGTGAGGGAGTCGATACCTGGCAGCCAACATGGGAAAAGCAAAGTGTGGTTAATAGATAAACAGAGATATGCATCTAAACTCTACCCTGTAGCCTGGCCTGCTTCACTAGCCTAAGTCTTAGAAAGACACACAAATGTAGCAGGATATTGTATAAATGTAAACACAGTCAACCTCACATGCTAACAGCAGCTGTACATACTCACCTGTGCTCCTGGCCACTTGCTGATACGACTCTTGATTTCCATCCAGTTTCTAGCTACTATTCCCAGTCTGGATCACCTGGAATCTGTCCCAGGAAGCACAGGACACAAGGCTGGGGTCCACTCTGGATGAATGCCAGTCCATTACAGGGCACAGACACACTCACATATAGTAAAGTTATGCTCACACATAATAAGTAGTAAAGTTACGCTCATGTGTTTTAAAGTTATACTCATTCATAGCAAATATTCATGCATGGTAAGGTTATACTCACATATAATAAGGCTGTACTTATATGTAGAAAGGATATACTCACACATAATTAGACTATACTCATGCATAGCAAGCCTATACTTATGCATAATAAAATTATATTTGCGTGTAGTAAAGTTATACTCATGCACCAACTCGACATGACATCCAGCTTTGTGTCTCCTAATGCCTGCGAACTTTACGGCTTCAGCATCTATGCCAGAGACAGGATTCTGCAGGACTGATCTTTCATGTTAGAAATGAATAGTCAGCATGCCTCAAGATCAACAATAACCTACATCTACATTCAGGCTTGCCTGGATGCTGACCCGATGTACAGCTTCCCCACCTGGCTTTCCCAGACTGTCCATCTCCCCAGTCAGCATTAGCATAACAGGGTAGTACACAAACCATCCACGGGCACCACTCACCTCATTACCCACCCAAACTGCCACCGGTGTCAGCCAGTGTCACCCCCTCTCCATCTCTGCCCTCGCTAATCTCCGCCGGCTGAGTATGTGTGTTTGGCTTCCTCCCACCAGGCTGTGACCGCCAGGGCCGCACAAAGACACGATTAGGCCCCGGAAAAATCCTACTGAATGCTCCCCCCCCCCCCCCACCCGGGCCGGCCCAACCTTCGAAGCAAAATTTGAGTGGGTTCTGACAGTAAAATCTACCAAAGGGGAGGTAGGGGGTGCTCATGATTAAATCCATTTTCCCTGAGGCACCCCCCCCCCTCATGTCTGGACCCCTTAAAATCTTCCCCTTTCTCCCCCCTTGTAGGTGGCCCTGCTGACCATCCACGTTCAGGATCCTTCAGACTCGTTTCACATGAGCCGGTACCCTGTGAGGCAGCTGCGGGTTGATAGGGGGCGCTGTGCTGGCCTCACCTCCGGCAACCAGCGACTGACAGGATCCTGGCAGCCCGACGCCGCCGCACGGCCAAGCACTCCTGCCTTATTTCCCGCCATGGTTCCACGGAACAAAGGCCACTTATTCCCCCGCTGATGCTCGGGGTCATCGTGAGCTAATGACGCAGTCCAGACTCTCGCTGTCTGTCCGCCGGGGTCGGGGAGGACACCATCATGAGTGGTGCCTGACGGATTTCTCCTGAAATCCTCATTCTCCCTGCTCAGCATTTCCACAGCTTTACAGCACATTTATTTTCTGTACAAATCTTTAGCAGACGCCGAGCGGCCAGTTTAATCGCGTGTCACTGTCTGATTTATTTGTCGAATGTTTACTTCTAGGGGGGCTGTTTATTTTAGCTTGCGACTGGGGTATTTTTGTGTAACTGGGTCATATCTCACTAGCCGTCACCGGGAACTCTGACCGGGCAAAGTCGCCGGCTGTTCTGATCTTTTCTTCACGAGAGACCCAGATGCCGGACACCCTCCATGAGGAACCCCCGGGCCCTGGGATCACATCGAGCATTCAGAGCGATTGTGCCACACTGACGGTCATCAGTCAGTCTGGTATGAACACAATGCTTTGATCTACAGTTGGGTTAGGGTGGCGGGTTCAAGGTTCAGGTCAAAACAAAAGCCAGTTGCTATGTTTGAGTGATAGATTTGGCGGGTGGGGGGTGGACTTATCCCCGGAAGTGTGTTATTCACATAACAGCTGTGTTTGCCCGTGCTAGTGACATGTTCTTTGATAACAGTGCTGGTCTGCAGATGTCGGTCTCTGATATCATCAGCTCTGATATCCACAGGATTTAGAGTCAGCAAAATAAAGGTGATGCGATCAGCTAATCGTTTTGGGTGCATTGACAACCAACTGTTCCCGGGCTGTACACATGAGTTTCTTTGGAAGATATTTGATAGCGTTAAATATACTATTTTATGATATGTAAGTGGGTTTGGAACTAAATAAATTAAACTGGAAACGGCAAAGTGAGGCCCACAGACTCAGGACAGTGATGCTGCATCTCACCTCGATCCTGCCTCTGATCTGTGTACATGGACTGTGCACGATCATGCCGATCTCCTTCAGCAGTCCAAAGACATGCAGTTGGACAAAGTGGTATCTCTAGATTGACCATAATGTGTGTGCATTATAGCCTGTGTATATCCTGTCCAGGGTCTTCTCCAGGGTTGTGTCTTATTTAGCCCACCCCAATGGATGCATTTCGTGGGAGGTTTAGAAATAATCCATCCATTCGCCATAACTGGTAATCCGATGCTGGATCGCAGTGATCCTGGAACCTGTGCTGGGAAGCATTAGTAACATGGCAGGAAGAACGATCCAGTGATGTCCACAAGTGGAGGGTCTGACAAACCAGGCCCATCTGCTGTATAAGGACAGCTCTCATTGGTTTGGATCGACATCCCTCCACATCCTGGCTTCTTGAACCAAGTGATCATTGTGCTGTGATCCAGGGAGATTTTATATATCAAATTTACTGCCTCTTAAGGCTAAGCAGCTGTGAGTGGGATTCTTGGGCCTCATCACCGGCAACACTCAGTGAGACAGTCTCATTATTGTTACACACAGCCTTGACAGTCCTCCTATTGTCAAACTGAGTCTTCAGATGCCTGGAAAGGCCAGCACATGGGCAACAGAGCTGCAGCAGCGGGAACTTCTATGTTTTTGATAATGATGTAATTCAGAGGTTAGGGTTCTGTACCTGTATCCAGAAGGTTGTGGGTTCAAACCAAATGGTCGGCAGGGTAATGATGTCATTGGATGCAGGGTGACCCCAAGCTTTCTACACTTGTATGCTGCCTTGGACAAAAGTATCCACTAAATTGATAAATGTAATAATGTTTGACCATTTTCCTGCTTTAATGGCTACACTGTGTGCTCTCCCTGTGTTCATGGAATATTTTACAGATGCAATTTGTGTGATTTTCCCTCTTAGCCTAGTTATACAAAACTTTCAAGTATCAAAATATTTCTCAAATGATTTTTAAAAATCATATTAAGAACACATTACATTAAGGAATCAGTTTCTACAAAATTTGGAGGTATGAATTATTGGCAACAAGCTCACTTTTATTTTTTATCATTTCTTCACCACAGGTGCGCATAGTGATGCTAGAATCCTCCTGAAACCTGCAAGACCAAAGCTTGGCTGCAAGGTGACCTACTGCCATCTAGTGGAAGCTGAGCATCTCTGCATCAGACAGCTTAAAGAGCAGCTTAAAATAGTCTCCTTCAGAGCTGATCCTGAGAAAACTCAAAAGAGCATCAGTGCCAGTGTGGAGGAACATGCTAGGCTTGCTGGCAGAGAGCATCCATGCGATCCTGGCACCAAGGAGAGTGAGAGAGGGGCTCTAAACTCCAGTGACATTTTATACAAATCACCAGCAGGGAACCAGTTCACTTGCAACTTTAAACCTGCGCCGATGTGCAAAGACGACTTCTAAAGAATTACCCTTGACTTACGGTTGCTAAAAGTTAGTAATTTTAAAAAGACTTACACTGATGATATCCCAAATACGGAGCAGACTGAGGAACCAAATGTTTATTCGTTTGAAATGAAGATGTTATATTACAGGATCTCAGGTAGGTCACAGTCATTAATATGCAAGCACACCTGGTTTACTGGTGAATGGTAAGTGCACTGAGGGTAGGACCAAATTATGCATCCCTCAGATGTCCCACCCATCAGCAGGCTACAGCACTGGGGGGTTTGTCAAACAACCAAGGACAAAAACCAAGCAGAAAACCCCCTAATATACAGGCTGCAGCAGACATAATTAAATGCAAGCTAGATGCATATAGATGCAGTATATTCCTTGTACATAGATTGTTCCATTTACTCGCCTTCAGTATGAACACTTACCATAAAAATTATATCTGGTTAAGGCACAGTGATGCGTGCATGTTCATTTTAGAGAGAAAGTTACAGGTTGCACAGCGGGTAAATTTGGGACCCTGCTCTTCATTAAGTGCTCTACGTTGTTTCAAAGTGGTGGCATTTGCAGTAAGGCCAGCTCTCTGGAGCCCCCTCATGGCTGCGGAGTGTAGCGCAGATATTTCTTGCCAGACGGCAGGTCTTTGGTCGTGACCCCGGAAGGGAAGAGGCATGCAGCTTCGTCATCGGAAAGGTTTGGAACGACCATGACGTTGTCCCCCGGCTGAGGAGGACAAAAAAACAGGGTCACTACAGGGCTTGACTTTTCCCCCGTTACTGTGTCTCGAGGCTGTGAGCGAGCGAGCACGGCCTGCCAGGAGGGGGCAGCGGTCACCTTCCAGTCCACTGGCGTCGCCACGCGCTTCTGCGCGGTCAGCTGCAGTGAGTCGATCACCCGCAGCAGCTCGTCGAAGTTGCGCCCCGTTGTGGCCGGATACAGGATTGACAGCTTCAGTTTCTTGTCTGGGCCAATCACGAACACCTGCGGCAGGCGAACGAGACACGTGTACCGCTAACATGCTCATCAAAAGCGTCGACAGCCCTCAAAGTCAACTTAGCTGGCCAGAAAACCTTGGGATACCACTTCCTGAGGTCTTGAGAACTTAAACACTACACTTCTTGCTCACTCATTACCTCACATTATGTCTGTCTTCAGTACCGGTGCTGGTCATGGTCATTAGAGAATTACATTGATGGCTATTTAGACAGGAGAAATTTTATATTTTAAGGAAGATCACCAGCTACCAACGTGCCCCTGATGTCACACGTACATCTGTGTGGAAAACAGACTTCATAACAAGCACTGCAGGAGCACAGAGACTCTCCCAAGAAAAGGGCTTCACAGACAGAAAGCCGCACTCCTGTGTCCGGCCAGGAGGGGGGCGCTCAGGGTAGATGACTCACGCAGCGTGCTGTAAGTGGCATGCCGTCCTTGTCCCTCTCGTCTGGATCCAGCATGCCTAGCTTGACGGCTAACTCCCGCTTGTCATCCGCGATGATGGGGAAGGGCAGGGCATTGCAGGAAGAGTCGTTATTGTAGGCGAGGATGTCCTTAAGAGCACAGACGAGGGGAAGTTTAACGAAACAAGACCGATGGTCGAGGGACTAGTACAGAAAAGCGAGCAAGAGCACATTAATCAGGTTAGCTGGAGGGTGGTAAGGAGTCATACTTTATACATCCCTGTGAAGAAACCTTCCTGCCACACCTGGCTCTCCCCAAGACAAAGACATGTATAAAGACGAGAACAAGCTTGGGACACAGCCTAGGGTCAGCCAGCATGCAGCATCCTCAGAGCAACTGGGGGTTAAGGGCCTAAAGATGCCATTGGGTCTGCCGACCCCAGGATTCGAACCAGCAACCTTCCGACCACAGACACTGGCTTAATGGGTTAGGAGGGTCACACACCGCCCACAATAACCACCTTTCCAACATGGTCACTAATCATTTAACAGCAAGGAACGAACAACCACACACACACAGAGCGAACACCTTTAATGTGATCGTAATGAGGGAGAGATAGGATTTAAATTACAGGAAACTAAATAGCCGAAAAGCATGACCATCTTCACCACTGCGCTGCTGCTCTGGGAGATATACAAGCAGATCACTGCCAAATAGCTATTATTTTTACACAGGAATCCAAAAACTCTGACACATCCCCATCAACATCCAAATCAAATTACCGAGCAGATGAGACATGTTCATCAACATCCGTGTGAAATTACCGGAACTTAAATGGATCACAAACAGTACATAAACGGCCAAAAGTCCATTAACAGACTATTAAAAATTACAATATAAGGTTTCAAGCTTCGAGTTCCAGTTGGAATGAGCAACTGCAGCTGTGAATCTGGTAAAAGCCTTCAGGATTACATGCCCCCCCCACCCAGCCACCCCCAAGGGCTTCATCAACCCAACAAGCCGAGTGTCATGTGTACTTTTCCAGAAGAAATGAGGCAGGCCGTTTTCAGGCTTGCCATGTGACAGAGCACTGCTTAGCAACCTAAGGATTTAATCCAATCACCAGGGATAGTGGCCGTTTCCGGGGCTTAGTGCCTAGTGATTGGTTGCCTGATACAGCTAAAAATACAGCACCACAAGCATATTTCCACAGACGTGATTAATAAGAACTGCAATCACGAAGGCTAAGTTAATCCAAGACCTTGCGGGTGAACAGACCTTGCTCCAGCCGAGATGGTCCTCCACGGAGTCGAGGGACAGGGCGATCATCTTGACGTTGCGCTTGCTGAACTCGGCGCTGAGTTTGGCGGCCCGGCCCAGCTCGGTGGTGCACACCGGGGTGTAGTCACGCGGGTGCGAGAATAAGACTCCCCAGCTGTG
>JAODJU010000033.1:19000479-19019386 GCA_026776725.1 Gnathonemus echidnorhynchus
ATCAGCTTCCCCGCAGAGCTCTGCCCCCCCATCTCCAAGTTGGCTAAGGTACAAGCTAGGCAAGAACATCTCAATGCTCTAAACAGAGCAACCCATCACTGCAAGATTACAGTGTGCCGGTGGTTTTTTTTCCGTCTAATCTTTCCTAATTGTCCGTATCTGGAAGCTCTTGACTTCCACCCGTGATGGAAGTAATCAGAGATGCTGTTGCGACTGATGGCTCCCAAACTTGTAGAAGCTTGCCAGATCACCACGAGGCACATCCTGGTGCATCACGCTGTCGATGGCTGCCCCATTAGCCACCGGAGGTGGGTGCACCAAGGCGGGGGTGAGGCCCTCGTGGAAATGATCACATTTCCTGATTGTTGGAATGCATACTAGACCTAATGAACAGGAAACAAAAGAGCTGCTTCTGTCATCTGGTGCCTTTTTCCTGGAAAAGATTTAGCTGTCCAAGGTAGAGTGTATGTTCTTCTCAGCTCATCCCTGGACCTCTGTGAGGACTGTCCATAAGGGAAGAGAAGGGGGAAGACTTCCAGGGGCTCAGACACAGGGAAGGGCATGAATGTGGATAATGGGTGCTGTGGTTTGGAGAAGGTCGGCCCAGCCTGGCTATATCTATATAGAGGGCAGCATGTGGCTCCGGAAAGTCATTGGTTCAAATCCCATGGTTGGCAGAGTGATGTCGCTATTGGGCTCCTAAGCAAGGCACATAACTCCCAATTGCTCCATGGACTATCTGACTCTGCTTTCAATTGTATTTTGGTCTGGATAAAGGTATCTGGTAAATAAAGTATTATCCAGAGATCTGAAATTGTTCAATAGGATCCCTCTCTTGTGAAGAGCTGGGCCGTTCCACACTTTGGACCGTTAGAGCTTTTCACTGTGTGTGGTTTTCACCGATTGCCAAAATCACAGAGGTAGCCTTTAGTAATACTGTTTATAAGCTGTAGCATCTGTAGAAGGAATTCATTCTGTTGGGTCCAAAGCACAGCTAGCACAATAAAGGCTATAGCTGCTCGAGTGAATCTTGCTCTTAAAAGTGATGATGCGTGGAAAATGATTATCACTAATACCAGTTACTCACTGAGTTATAGTAATCTTCATTAATGGAACATTGTCAATATACAGCCCACAGATGGAAAAATGATCCTCCTCTAAGTATTTATTCTTTGGTTGTTTTTTGTATTTTTGTATCATTTATCTGAAAAAAGTTGACTGAAAAATATCAGTCTTCATGAGAGTAAACAAATCAGTGGGATACAGGGATTGGAGGCAAGAACATGTTGGTTTTATTAGTGGCCATGGGGTGTGACATACATCTTGCTCGCTAACTCGGACAGAACCATCAAACCAAGCATTAATGTACTGGAGATAGACCACAGCTTCAGCATAGGGACATCCACACCCTCTGTGTATCATTGACACATTGTTGAGAATCAATTTTGAGCTCTACTGAGATGGTTAATCACGTAACTTCATTATGCTTTTAAAATTTCACGATACCATGATAGAGGAGATCCTACCCCAAACACCTGCTGAAACACCTCCTAAGGGCAAGTTAGGGAGCTTGATGGTGGTCTTCAAACACTATTGGTTAGCTCCACACATCAAGGGAAGCCACCACCTCCATCATTTTCACCATGTGACACATCCATTCAAAGTAGCCTCAACCCCATGACCCCTAACCCATTTTAGATTCAATTCACATCTCTCTCTAGAGGAGGCCTGGCCAGCCTTATCCACAAAGGGTCAGTGTGTACACAGGTTTTTGGGGTAACCTTTAGGTCAGCCATTCAAACCCAGGTGTGAGGACTCTTCAGTCAGTCTGTCATCTGATTAGCAGTGAAAACCCACATTCACAACAGCCCTTTCTGGATAAGACAGCCCACCACTGATCTAGACCGCACATCATTTTCATTCCTGTAGCCCTGCAAATCCATTTCTCCACTTTAGGCCAACAATAGAGAACTTGTTTCATATTTATATGTTATGGGCTTCATAAGTGCAGGTAAGGCCTTTGCAGATTTGAGTTTCCATTTAGCTTACTGCACTATGACATCGGTCATGGAACCGGCAAGAACAGGGGCTCTATGCTGGCTGCTTATGATACCAGGTGTGAGTATGTTCTTTATAGACTTCTAAAAGTATGCTCTTCTTGTAACTTTAGGGACCATCCATCAATCGATCAATCAATCCATCCATCCATCCATCCATCCATCCATCAATTGCTTATTCAGTATCCAGTACTGCATCACACGGATGAATCACACAATTGATTGTTCTATACATATAAGGTTATATAATTCCTTCATCCTTGTGACCATGTACTGGATTATATTATCCTTGGAGGATGGATGGATTCTTTCAGAAATGTTAAATTTGCTATTTGCTCTTGGACAGACATGTCTCTTGAGTAAATTCCACACAATAAAGATATCACAGATTCTCTAAATGGGCCAGGAATGTACCCGCCCTATGCTATTTCTCACGGGCACACTCACCGCTGGCTGCTCTCCGGCCTCCGTCCTGCAGGGCGGCGCTCTGAGGGAATGCCGCCGGGCAGGGTTGGGCCCGCAGCCTCTCCACCTCCTGCTTCATGTCCGCCAGCCGAGCTTGCAGGTCCTGCACAGTGCCGTCCAGTTGCTCCTTCTCCCGTTGCAGCTGAGCCCGCTCATGCTCGGCCTGGGCATGGGCATCTCGGGGCCCCGCCCCTGGCCCCTCACCCACCAGGCGGCTCACATGCGCCTCTAGCAACGCCAGCCGGGCCTTCAGCGCCTCCATCTCAGGCCCCCCGCCGCTCACCGGGCAGCTGGCCTCCCTGGGGCTGCTGACAGTGAAGGTATACTGGCAGCGCCCCCTTTGGTCATTGCCCCTCTGGAAGGTGGCTCTGTCCTGTGCTGAGCCCGTCAGCAGCAGGCACGCCATGCACAGCGCCACCTGGAGCTTCATCCTGGGATCTCTGGGCGAACTGCTCTCCCTCTGGCCAATTCTCACACTCCTCTCCTCTTCCTTCCTGCAATAAGCTGGGCTGGTGTACGGCTTTTAACCTGTCAACTTACTCCTCTCCTGTTGTCCCAAAGCTTACTTCTCGTCTCTGCTGGTTAATCTGCTATCCTCCCTCCTCCCCAGGTGGGCTACACGGCCCCCACGCAGTCTGTCCCCGCGTTCCACCTGATGTCGAACACCCTCTCGCGTGTCTGTACCTCCCGCTGCCTGTCTGTGCCTGAGATCCCGGCCAGCCTCTGGACTCTGGCAGACGGCAGACCTGTTATTTATACAAGCTGAAGGGGAGGTGGCAGAGGGGGCAGCAGGGCGGGTCAGGGGGGAGAGGCGTGGTGGTTTGTGTTTGGGGGTTTTATTGCTCCGATGACAAGAATATTCCAGAAGCCGTATTTCAAAAACAGCGCCGTGTCAATGTGATGTGCTGCATGTTTTTCTCAACAGGCGGAAACATGTCAGTGTTTGATTGCACATGTTACTCTGTATTTGTTTACGGGTTCTGCAGACCCCACATCTGCATGGCTACAAGCAACTCAATATCCGCTCCGGTGAATGGTGGTGGTGGCAGCCCCTGTAAATCCATTGCAAACGCAGTGTCTCACTTGAACAACCCGAATGCCCTATTAAGTTACGTAATGAGCGCTTGAAGCTCACGGACCTCACTGGCACCTGGAGGTGAAGGGGATTCCTGGGATATTTTTAAAAGTCAGGTTACCCTTGAGTCCAGCTGTGAGAGCGGGTCTGCAAGCTGGCGCTCGCTCGCTGTCTGGATGTTTGGAGGAGTACATATGGCCTTTGACGTGGAACAACCCCGGATCAAGGGCTGGATCAAGTTTCCCCCCGGAGTCGGAGTGCCCGAGGTTCCGGGGTGTTCCATTTCAAACACCAGAGAGGGGAATCCTCATGAAAATGTGATGCTGCAGACCGAAGATCGAGGTCTCATTCGTTTAACCTCTCCTGTGGGTTTATTTATTTAGCAGACTCTTCATCCTAAGCAGCCAGTGAGCAGAGCCTGGTGTCACAGAGGAGGATCAGCCAGCACCCTGTACTCCGTAAGGCTGGTCTGATGACACCTGGCAGCATTGCCGTTGGCTGGACCCCCAGGCGCGGGGTCTGTGGGGGCCACCCAGGTGCTTTTTTCATTCAGCGATCATATTTCTGCCTTTTAATACACCCCAGCCACGGCTCTTAATCCCACCCCTCCCAAAAAAACACACGGACCCTGCTACACAAACTAAGCCCCGTGTACAGGAGGCTCGTCTCATTTTAACACTAAAGGCCATAATGCTCGACCTGGAATATGGGGACCGTGGGTGATGATGCTAGACTCCTGTTTCAGAAGTCATAGAAAACCTAACCCTAACCCTAAACCTAACCCTATCCCTAATCTGTGTTGCGATGAACCAGCGTGCTCTCGTTCTTCCCATTCATCCGTTCTAATCTTCTGCTCCTCTCCACAATCTCTGGTGCAGTTCCAGTGCCTGATTTCTGCAGCCTCAGCCAGTCACGACACACCCGGGTCCATTATTCCCCGTGCTGGTATAAACAAAGAGCTGCCCTCCCCTCCACTGCGTGGGCTACAGGCCAGAAGCAGCTCCCGCCAGGACTTACCTGGAAACGGAGCCTGGGAGTCCAGCTGCTGGGGTACAGGCCCAAGTGACAGACCGCTTACTGGAAGTGGACTTGACACTGGACTCCCAAATGCCCAGAATGAATGCTCTCCTCGTTTCAACTCCTGATTTCTCCAGTCGGAATTCCAGATAACTTACCAGCTGGGAGGCGCCCAACAAAGATTTGAGATTCCGGTTACTCTTTAACATTTGGCAAAACAGATCCAGTTGTCTATGTGTTACCTGGCACCTACTCAACTGTTTCAAGCTCGTCTGGTTGCTGTATACATCTGTGTTCTCGGCCATTGTGACAGGATTTAATTGTTAACACAGCTCCATCACCTGGTGTACAGGTCTAAGACGCTGTGAGGCTTAAAAACTGAGCCCTGCACGGAAAAGGCATAGACCCATGGCAGATTATTCCCATTCCAAATCCAGAGGTTTGCAGTTCTCATAACGGGAAACAGCCAGCTGGCACCATCGCCCCCATTCGGAATTTAACGGAGCATGCCCTGCTGGGAAACGCCAGTCATTTACCCAGCATGCATTAGCCTCAGCAGGAGACACAGTACAGCCAGCCCGCTGTAACCTCAGCGGTGTATCATCTCATCCTCACAGTGCTTCATACAATATAGGGTCCTCTCCCCAAAATCAAGAATATGGGGGAGGGGGCTTATCTTCAACCAGTTCATACAGCTGGATGTTTCAGAAGAGCTGTTCATTTTAGGCACCATGTTAAAATATGTCTAACCGGAGCAGGATCTAAGGTGGGACTGGAACTCACAACTTGCAGGACATTCAGGGCATCCTTCTCTGACATCACTAATAAGATGTAGGGACTGGTCACTGTTTTCAGATGAAACCTAGCCTGCCCCCACTTGCATCCCAAGATGGCACAATCCAGAAGTCCCAAACACATACTCTGCCCAGTGTCTCTTTCTCACTATTTCCACACATCCCCAAAAAGCACACCCCCATAAAGAACTGCAGCATCCCATTAAAATCACTTTATTCCAAAGAAACATAAATCAGGTCACATATTCATAATGTAATGGCATTTCTGAACACATTTATTAGCAATTCATATTTAAAATGAAAAAATGAACATACAAAAAGAAAAACATTTAGATTCCATTTCCAGTTATACCCATCCGCTTTAGGATACCTGCGGTCAGTGCCAGTGTCCAGGTGAGTGAGGCACATGCCTCTCTGGCTCCCCCCTGAGGCCGGGAGCGCCACGTGCAACATGCTCCCCCAACACAGGGAAACGGCAGTGACTGCGAACAGTGATATTCACCCGAACACACACACAAACACACGAAAAACAAACACAACCCTGCTTCCCAGAAAACAGCAGCAATGTGTTAAAATCCAATATAACCTCATCATTGTTCCAGTAAGGTTGATAAATAAGTAGTAGAACAAGAAAAATAAAACGAGATGGTCACCACACCCCGGAGGGCGATGGACCTTCGATTCACAGATGTCCTGAATGAACACGAATCCCTAAATGGTCCCTGTACAGAAGATGTCACATTCAACCACTGAGGAGCTCGTCACTACTAGAAACAGCAAACACTGAGCAGGAGGGGGAGGGACAGCTACTCTAACAGGGCTCAGTGCACATTTAGTAAATACCTTAGACAATCAGAGTTCCTACGGGGCGACACACAGCCGGGCGGGGAGTGGAGGGGGGGTTAACTAGCTCTCTATACATGTCTCACGGATCCAGCACTGTTATGTTCATCGTTGTCCTGGAGACTGTGCAATGTTGGGGGGGAGGGGGGTACTGTATGGTCTGCCGATGTGGTGGGATCTGTAAGGGGTGGGTCATCGACTGCAGCTCAACTGGCCGCAGTCAGTGGGGGCCTTCTGTGTGACAGGCAGGTGTCATTTCAGCCTGCTTATGCGAGTGTGTGTGTGTGTGTGTTTTGTCCAGTACCGCCACAAACGCAGCGGTAACAAAAAGCCAAAACTCTCTCAGAGCAGCCCAGTGTCACCCTGCCCCCAGAATCAGACGCGGCGCTCGTCTGCGGAGAGTGAGAGTGCCCCCTAGTGGTGGCGGGGGAGCGAGCACGGGAGCTGGGATGTCAGGATGTGGGGGGGTGCGTTGAGTCTCCCGTGCGGTCCGGCCTCTCCACCACACGCTAGTGGTACCGAAGGATGATAGGAACTAGAGAGGGAGGGGGAAGAAAGGAAACATGTTAGCTTTATAGCTTTATAACAGCTGACGGACTTGAAATGACACTGTGGATTTGGGCTGCCACGGGAAGGCGGGTGCCTGGTCCACTGGGACATTCACCGACGATGATGAGCAGGAGAACGACGATCACCAGTGCGATGATGGCTTTCATCTGCATGGGGAGACAAAGGAACCGGTATGCATGAAAGCCATGTGATAAGGTTGGGGTTGGGGGTTGAAGCCTGCAGAGATGTGTGGGCACCTCACCTTGGTGTCTCTCCACCACATCCTGCGGTGAAGCTGTTTGGCTCGGCTGCTGAAGGCGGAGGCATTGTCAGACAGGCTCTCTGTAGGCAGAGGGACACGGACAGACGGGGACAGAGGGATGGAGACACAGCGATTGGTCAGGCCGGGGTTAAAGACGCAACAAGGTGACATTACTTTGGCGTCCATCCAAGTCTACCTTTGGATGGACGACTTGGGGCATCAAAGGAGCAGACATTTCTCCCTGGTTTTGGCCCTGGGAGGTCATCTTATCTAAGCTGTGTAATACAGTGTCACTGAAAGCCAGCTGGACTACAGGCGAGAAAATAGCAGGTCCTGCCACCTGGGAAGAGGGGGCACAGAGAGTAGTTCGGAGAATGTCACCCTCCATTTGGCACGTTTTAAATCGCTTTGTTCAACATCAGGCCCCTCCTCGATGCGGTGCTCGGCGTAGCCTGGAACCTTCCAGCACGGGAGAGCGCTAAGAGCCAGGCTGTGCCTTCCAGAAGCTGCCCATTAGCACACACACACACGCTAACTTCAGTGTTATGCAAGAGCCAATAAAAAGGAACAGGCCAGACACGCCTGCCAGAGGAGCTCAGGGCAGGCTATGAGGTGCCCGTCTGCATGCCTGACCAGAATATAAATCAGCAAAGGTCCTTGGTACACCTTGTACTGTCAGCCCTTTTCTGAAGGTATCTAAACCGTGGTCCCAAAAACAGAGGGCGGTCAGCGGGGGGGGGGGGGGGGGGTGTAAGAACAGAGACGGTTTTTGTTCCTCAAGCCACACCATCATCATCAGGCCCCCTGGGATAGCCAAGTTGACCAAGGCCCTCATAACAGTTCACGTCTGGCTTAGTCCTTCCAGTTGTGTCACCAGAGTAACGCCTTTTCTTGTAAAAAGGAGAAATTGTCCTGCCGTCTCCCCTCCCTCCCCCCGGGGGATTCCCGCGCGCCAGGCCTTACCCGACTTGTCCTGCAGGTCGTCCAAACGCTCACCCCTCTCGATGACTTTGGAGATGTTCTCCTGCATGACGTCGATCACCTCGTCCACTTGGTTCTGGACTCTGATCGAAAGAGGGACAAAAAAAAAAATCAGAAACCAGGCAGAAGACAGGTCCATCAAGACCAGCACCTCACATCACCAGAACAACTTCTTCCTAACGGCTGTCAAACTAACTGACAGTTCTCCATGAGAGACACACACAGCCCCTCACAGCTTCATTTTAAATTTACTTATTGACATATACAGATACTGTAAGAATAGGGTTTCATTTATTTCATTCTCAAATGTCTTTTTCTTGCACAGCTTCAACCTGCTACCTTTATCACCCAGTTTTCTGCATGATATTACTGGATGTCATGTTGTTATTCCTATTTTCCAAATTCTTGTGACTGCATCGACATACTCTGCTGCTCGCTGCCAGCCCTAAGCGACACACACTGTTCCTGCTGCTCTATAAACCCAGGTGACGAGGGGGTGGGGGCTGACAGACAGGTCTGGAAAAAGCATTTGGCCTCTTTTACCGGCAGCTGGTCACAGAAAAAGAAGGGCATGTCACAGCCCCCCCCCCAGATGTGCACGCTTTCGTAACTCCGCGACAATAACAAGCATCACAACTTTTCAGATTTTTGTTCAGATCCTACTGATACAACTTATGTAAATATAAAGCCGGCATGTAACTATGGCCAATTAAATATTTACATTAAGAGAAACAAATGTCCAAGATCATCATCTGGCATTCATCTGCGCTGGAGAGGTTAGGAGGAGGTCAGGGCGTTTGTCATCCACTGTTTATTTTTTCTGATCATTTTTAGATCATTTTTGTGGTGCAGAGTTCGCTCGTTTGGAAGTGAAAAAATGTCAAACTGCAGCTGCTGTGGGGAGGGTAACAATGCTTACTAACCCCCCCAAAGACAAGCATTCTTTTAGTATACTGGGTACAGGTGGGAAAGGAGGGCTCCAGTGGGAGGGCGCTAGCTGTGCACACGCTCTCACACACGCAGGAACACAGGGCGGGGAGCACTTACTGTCTAATTTTGTCATTTTTTGGTCCAAATTTGGGTCCTGTTGGCCCTCTCCTGTAAGTAAAGAGGTTGCAAGTGACAGCTTTAAACCAGAAAAAACACTTTAACATGAGCTGCTGACACAAGCATGATGTTTGACTGACCGTAGGTGTGCCAATACGCAAAATTCTTAAGCAGCCTTTCCTGGATTCCATATCAAAACAAGAATCTAATGTACTTTCTTTAAACACTATAATGACTATAATTATTCTAATTACCCTGAGTACATACATTTAATCAGATTTATCAAGAATAATTTCGTGCAAATGAGCAATGATTCATCTTCAAAAGTCATTCATGTTTAAAACAATTTTTAATGGAGCAAATATTAATATAGCCAAGTCCATTACACCAGTGGTATTTACTGCAGGAACAGAAAAAACCTACCTATCTTAGGAACATGAAAGGGAGAATTTTTGTGGCTAAAGGTCACTAGATAAACAGTTTACTGGTGTCCAGCTGGGTCTAACACCCATAAGGGCCAAATAATCCAATGTTAGCAAACTCATGGATGATACATGGATGAACAAGCCACACGAGACTCACAGGAAAAAGTCCTCCTCTTCATCAGAGTCTTCCTCGAGTAGGTTCCTCTGCAAAAATAAATGAATGAAATAATCGTTTTGGGTGAGATGCTTATTTCATTATTGCTAAAGCTACTCAGGTGAGAAACTGTTTGCACAAGGACAGCAAACACTATATATAAAGGCTAAGCTAAGTGAACTGAGGGTTCAATAAGCAACCGCTAGATACTGTGCAAATGTGACATCTCTGCCTTAAAAAGCAGTCACTTGGAGTGGCCTGCCCGCGTTTGAAATCAGTCAGACCAAATTACTGCCCTCTGCAGATTCCTTAGGAAGCTGCATGTCACGTCTTCCTGATTCAGATCCAACGTCAAACACCCAATTACAACATGAAGAAAAAACAGCACGCAAGATTAACTCCGATTATTTTCACGATCACTGCAACTGCAGAAAACTTCACATTGACTTACTTGTAACACTGGGCACAGCAGTACTGCACTAATAGCTTAGCTACTGTTTTCAGGCCTTCTAATCAGTGATATGTGAACTTATGACAACACGAGATGTACATGAGAGTCAAATTCAGTCTATTCTCTATGCAGCTTTGGAGAACCACCACAAAAAATTAAGTTACACAGCACCGTCCTAATCGGAGAAGTAGAGAAAAACAGGCCAGCATGACGTCACATTGCAGTCATAATGAGAATGTTCTCTTCTAATCAAGGCTGTGATTTACTTTACGGTTTGTACGCAGTATGAATAAGTTGGCTGGAAAAACATTATCCAAAAAAAAAAAAACACACAAGAGGATGTCATTGTGAGGCTTTCCTCAGGCCAGGGGCGACCTGGTTGCTATTATTGCGGGGGGTGCAGGGGGCCTGGATGATCACGTGCTGGTTACGCAAGAACTCTGGTCCTTCCCCTGTCGATTAGCACACGACAGCACTGATTACTGGTGTCGTACGAAGAACAAAGATTGACAGCCATTAGCGGAGAAAAATGAGGGCCAGAGTATGCGGCAGTTACGCCGCGGAGGGGCCAGAGTGCGGGACAGTTACGCCACGGAGGGGCCAGAGTGCGGGACAGTTACGCCGCGGAGGGGCCAGAGTGCGGGACAGTTACGCCGCGGAGGGACCAGAGTGCGGGACAGTTACGCCGCAGAGGGGCCAGAGTGCGGGACATGCCCGCCTTCACACGTGTCTTAAGCTTGGATCAGTAACGATGTGCCAAATTGCATCTAACTAACACCCCCCCCCACCAGAAACACGTTCCACACCCAGCTCACCCTCTCACTGCGCACGGAGCCTGTGACTTCATCGTCGTTGAGGTGCCGCTTGAATTTGGGAGGCATGTTTTCTTCAGTCTGCTCCTCTCTCTCAGGCTCCCTCTAGGGGTGGAAAAAAGAGGGTGCTGCAGAAAAACACTCCAAAAGATACACACATCCCAGCAAACGCTCCTACAGAGTAATGAAATGATTTTTAAAAAAAAAACAAACGCTGATTTTTTTTTTTTTTTGCCTTTTAGACATTTGCACACATTTAACAGGTAGCATATTACTGCTAAAGTATGTAGCACTTGAAATAGAATTGGTACTTAATAGCTCCAAAACAAGTTACAGTTGAGGTAAAGCACCTTGCTAAAGGGCAGAACGGCAGAGCCCTTCCTGGGACGGGAGCTGGCAATTTTTTTATACATAAGACCTTAACCATGACACATCCAGTGGCCTTTTTCGTACTGACCCAGATTGTCCCCGACTGGCCCTCAAGCGGCACACAGGACACATGCCAGGCTTCAGCGCCAACAAAAAGATCATCGTTAAGATAAGCACAATGAAAAAAAGGACGCTTACTGAAAGCAAACAGACAAAGGAAGACTGACGCGGAGTAAAGCAGACACACACGACACTTACACTGCTAAGGGAAAATAAAGTGAAATCAACTAAAAAGAAGATAGAAGAAGAGACTAGTTTCCTGCCAACATGGATTAACTTGAACACACCATCAGGCCCCAATTACATTACACAATTACATGAGAGGCGCTCTCTGTATGTCTACAGCCCAACCAAGACATCATAAAACAGATATGCCATCCAAAATATTAGAAAACGCGACACAAACACATGAGATAGGAGGCTAAGGACTTCTGACAAACCACTGAAGGAGGAGCACGTAAATATTTTAAAAGGGCACATTGGGTCTTATGTACGGCCTTTACCCTATGTAAAAGAGTATCACTTTGCATTAATTACACAAACTGAATCATTTACTAATTGGCACACTGAAAAAGTGCAGAGTAATTTACTGGACATTTACTGGTGGCCACTGTGAGTATGATGTTTATCTGCCCTGAACAGAAACCCTTCAAGAAATTGTTTACTAAATCATGGAGTCCAACCAAGACCAGTACTGAAAAATGGCAAAAACACACCCAGGAAAGAGTCAGTTTAACATCATTAACTCAGTGCAATGACTGCACTAACCCCTGCTACTAGCAGGCATCGCCACAACACAGGAAGGTCAGGAACGGCAAAGTTAGGTCAATCTCAGCCAATCTGGCCGCCATAATAACGCGGCGGTGATCCCAATATTTGAAGCCATGACCCACTTTCAGGTTCCCCTGCAGGCCCTGACCTAACATGGAGAGAAAAACACGCTTGGTTTACAAGAACAATGTCTCACACTGGACCATTCAGCTCTCCCCCTACTTCTCTTTTGGCCATCTGAGGCCTACATGTTCCGGATGCTTCTCCTGCCCTCGCAACTCACACCTGACACCCCCTACCCTCTGTCCCACACCCTCCTATAGCCCTGCCCCCTGTGCACTCCCCCTGAGACCCCCAAACTAAATCTGAGTGACTAATACCATGGTATCCACTGCTCTGAACTGTGGCTGTGTGTCTCTCCTCCTGGCAGCCGGGCTGGGAAACGGCTTGTTTCCTGGCCAGGAGCGGCTCTGAATTTTCCAGTAAACAGGAGAATGAGAGCGACTTGAGACAGAAGTCTATCTGAGACAATGACAGGGCAGAGAGAAAGAGAGAAAGAGAGATACACACAAAGAGAAAGCGAAAGTCCAGTCCACTTGTGGTACAATCATTCAATATTCTGAGTAAAGCTTTAAACAATAAATAAAGTATTTATCATTATGTTGCTTTACAGATATCCAAACCGTTCTACATATCTTATAAACAAATATATGTTTGTAAAGCATTCACAGTGGGTTTACCACACAATAGAAAACAAGTCTATTGCTGTTGATTTGCGGTCATTAGGGCTAAATTAAATCCCGGCCCACATGTTTCCTGAACCATTGGAGGAAGAGTCTGATGTTTTATAAACTGGCAAGCTGGCCTTTTAAACTGAAAGTCAACAGTAACGGCGTAGTACACTTTAACTCATTCAAACATAGTAACAAACCAGGGATGCCAACGGCTAAAACGGTATGAGAGGAGATTAAAGGGACAGGAACCAGCTGTGAGAGTTAATGGCGAAAGAGTGACAACTGAGAAAAAGAGGGTTAGAGTTAGCTGTAAGAACTGGTGTTAAATGCTACCCCAGCAGTTGAGGACAGGACATTCCCCTATAGGGTAGCACAGGCTTTGCGTAAAGGAAGATGACACGCCTGCAGGCAGTGTGCTTCCAGAACGGCTGATGCGCTATGGACCTCTCCATGTTTCTGACAATTAAGCAGTATGTGCTCAGATCCATAGCTGCAACAGCAACACACTCCAATGCAACATCAATGGAAAGGGCAGTAGGAAACACCTTACCATTGTAAATGAAAGTCCCAACCATCTGAATAGCAATAAGGCAGGATATATATATATATATATATATATATATACACTGACCAGATAATTATATCTGTCTTACACCTCTAAACAAAGACAGTAACATTTAATGATTCTTTAAATCAGACTAACAGGAATTGCACGGTTTTCCAAAGCTGGGCCCACAGTTGAAGCAAATAAATAACCCTAATGAAAGCAGAAGGAACTAGGTATGGTTCCCTGCTCCAGCAACAGCAGTAATGTCAGCAGTCAGTATCTGCTGACAAGCAGGAACTACAGGAATTTTTTTTTTTTTTTTTGGGGGGGGGGGGGGGGGGGTATTGCTAGGTTTTCAAAAAATGTATCCACATCATAGTGTGTCACACAAGCCTAGCCTGATCCAGACAACCTACCTTGGCGACTGACCCAAATCCGGAGTCTGGGAGCTCAGTGTGAGAGTGACGTTCCTATAAAGCACTGATACAGAGAATTTCTGGTTTAAACATGCAGTACTATAGATGACAGATGCACCAGCATACAAAGCTGTTCCGAAAAAGATTCGCCTAGCACATTTCTCAAACGAACACTGTTCTTATGGTATAACTTGTACGGATCCCTTAAGAAAAGTGTTATGGCCACAACGATGTTGATAAACGACAAAAAAAAAATAAAAAATACACCTCCATTGGGATTAAATCGTTTAACGATTCGCGATAAACTATTAAATAATCGAATTTTGCAATTAAATATTAACACGTGGCATTTTAATGATAAAAAATAAAGATCCGTTTTAGTTTTCTAAATGATAACGGATGAAAAACAAGCGTTTTTTTCACAGTGTAGAGATGAGCCACACCTCGCCGGCACAGTTTACTAAAATTAAACTGAAACCGGAGGCAAAAATATGACATATCTCAGGAAAGTGACCCCTAGAAAAAGGGGCTGACGGCCAGGCGGGTCCCGGGTCCCCTCCGAACCGGGCTCATGCTGCCTGGCATCCCGCCACACGGCATCGGTAGAAATACGGCAGAAACGTCACCGCTACACACGAGCCAAACACGAAAAGGGCGGATCATTCTGCGAAACCCCCAAACAGCCGAAAAAACGAGCCGCAGCCACCGCGGTCCCCGGTACTAGGGCCACCGGTGACACCCGACAGACGGTCGAACCGACAGCCACCGCCGATACCGGTCCCGAAGGTAACCAACACCACGTCCGAAAAGTACCACCTAATCCAGACGGTGACTGCGCTAGTACGTGCTAGTGGCGCCCGTTCGGTTTAACCTTGACTGCGGACGTGTCCGAGATGCTCTGGAGTTACTGGACGGCTCCAGCCATGGTGAGCGCTGCACTGTCGTCCGCCGCCTTCGTTGCTCTTCTCTCTCCTGCTGACCGGGAAGCAAAACGGCGACCCTACGCAAACGGCGTACGCAGAGTTCTGTGCGTGCTCATCTACGCAAACGGCGTACGCAGAGTAGTGTGCTTGTTCACCTATGCAAACGGCGTACGCAGAGTAGTGTGCGTGCTCACCTACGCAAACGGCGTACGCAGAGGGATGTGCAGTCTCTCCTTCGCAAACGGCGTAAGCAGAGGGGTGTGCGTGCTCACCTAAGCAATCCGCGTACACAAAAGGCGCAAGTGGGTGATGAACGGATAAATACTGTAATAAAACGCTCGGAGACTAACTGTTAACCTTATTAATATACATCTATAAACACGAACGTTAAAATCGTACAAGTTAATTCACCTTCTAGTTTTTCGTTGTGGCGAATTACCATTCTCCGTCTAAGCTATTTTCTTACAAAATATTTAGCCGGATATTAATATATTTTCAAAAAAATCAAACGTGGTCTTCAGCCTCTCCAAATGAAAATATCAGGCTGTTTATAGCATCTTTCGATAATCATTACCATAACTGTCATTTAAATGGCTATTTGTTACAGCTAATTTATCACGTTCCGGACTCCTATAGCTTTTGATGTGATTTTAGAATCTCTTGTATTTTGGATAACCGCAGCATTGAGGTGGACCGTTCTCAGCCGTGCGTCTGCTCTTAGCGTTATAACGTGATATAGCCGTAGTGCAGCATTAGTCCTCAGTGAATATAGTGCCATGTTCGCAGTCCAAGTCTCAAAAGAACTTGAGGCTTTTAAGTTAACAATGTAATCATCTTGCCAGGAGTTTCTGCATGCTGTAGTTATGATGGGGAAGACAGACATTACAAATAGATGACACCAGCACAAACCGGCTCTAACACATCCAAAGATCCCTCTAGAAATAAAAGCCAAATGTTGGTACCTTGTGACTTGTAAAAATGGATGCCCTACGAGACAAGAGAATGACAGGAACAAATGTTCTCAGGCCAAGCGAAGAGTGCTGGCTGCAGGAGCCAGTGATAAACGATTTTGCAGAAAAGTGAGGAATTACTCTGCAAAAGAATTTGCATTACACATGCAGAAACTGGATTCTGACACTTCATCGTCCCTAGAAACTTAATTATGAGCTCAAGTTTGTGACATGCTAACCATGCCAAGCAGGTCTCCCAGCAAACAGTGACACACCTTCCCCCTTTGTAAATGCCATGCGGCTACATGGGAAACTTCAAGTTTAATATATTTATACAATAAGACCTAGGTTACCAAGAAGTAAGAACCTTCCTTAATACATGTGAAGACCTCTGACAACCATTGTACACCAACAAGTAACAACCAGTTTTCAGTGTTCGGCGGTGGACTCCAGGTGCTTTGGATACAAACCATGTTTAAACAGTCTTAGTAGCAGTTTTTCAAAACTTCTTCAACAAAACAGGCAGCTGGTTAATAGTAATCCCAGACATCCATCTTATTATCCAGACTTCAGAGGCATGGACAGCTATAAAATATATTTATTGCCCTTCTGTTTACAATTCAAAGAAAGTCTCTTTCTTAATAACACAACTACCACTGCATTGTTATCTACAGATAATAAATGCTATGTAATATGATTATGATTGAAACTCCATCCTAATATGTATGGTGTTTGCTGGCTGTTTTTTCCAGCAGTACTGTTTTCAAGTGCAATTCTCACACCATGATATGGGCAAACAAAACACCTTTCATGAAACTGAAAAATCATCTTTTGCATGAACACATAGCCTTTGAAGCCCTTATTCAAGCATATTTACCTGGCACACCTTCTATTAAAGGACAGGGATCCAAACAGTCATTAATGTTACTTTTGTTTCTACACTAGTGAGTTGTAACGGTTGATCTATGAACTGCACAGAGCATGCATTGTCATCAGAATCAGTTTTATAATAAAGTATAAATTAGATATCAGTATACTGATAGAAAACATGCAGCGTGTTTCCATTTAATATCAATGTAACCCTTAATGAAGTGTCATAAGATAAAATACCAGTGACTAATGTGGATTAATACATGAGCATTACATTCTGTAGCTGGATAAAGCTTTACTCAATGAATATGGTCAATTATAGCGAAGGGGGGGGCAAATGAAGAAAATTGCCACACAAGATTTTTTAAAACAGCCCTCAACCATTTCTCAGTGGCAAGCAGCTCTACTCCAACAGCGTAAAGTACAGGCCTACTATAAGCGATCTCCTTTGATTAGTTGAAAATTTAGATTTTGAAAAGATTCAGACGTTACTACATCAACCTTCACAAATGACACACTAAAGGTTGCTGTAAGAGGGGATGTCATCATAGGGCCTGATTGATATATTCCAACAACGGAACACGTGTTTGCATGTAAACATCTGTATTTTTCTCTGGGTAAACAATAGCAAATGCTAGACATTGGTATGCTCCTGCAAACACACACATGCAAACAAAGTGCTTTGTGGATACCTCCAAGTTTTTCTTGTTGCGTGAGACGCACACATCCTTCACTCCACCAAGTCTGCTTCCCCGTTTGCACCAACCCCTGTGTTTATTGCCCAGTAACTGCTCTAAGCTGTTCCCCCAGAAAATTAGAGTCGTGTTGTGCAACGGTGGATTCCTGAAGCTCTTCATGAACTTCTGCCAGACGACGTGATTAAAGTAACTGTTACAGCGGGGCATGGCAAAGGAGGGATGATCCATGTAGCAACTCTCAAACAGGGTTTTATTAACAATACAGAATACAAAGGGAGAACCAGTAAACAAAGGGACCACAAGGGGTCAAAACAAGTAGGCAAGAACAAAAACTAACCGCATGGTAAACAAACACTAAAATTACAACAAAGAAGACACGGGCAATAAGATATGGAGACCAAACAAAGAGCAGAACACTAAAAACGTAGGAACTGGTAGGAACTCGGACGGACGGATGCACGCACGCACGTACAACCACAATGACCAACTGAGGAAACAAGGTAAGGACAGGTACATATATATACACAGATAAGAAGGGCTTACAAGGGACAGGCGTGGGCTATTACAAACTAGGACCAACAAAGCAGGTGAGGTCACTTAACAGATACAGAAGATTTAAAACACTAAAGGAAACTAAAACAAGGAAAACTGAACATACGACAAACAGGGAACAAAGCAAGGAACTGTAGCTGAAATATATACACCAAGAAAACATGAACACAATATGAATGTTATACTAAGTAGTTGGGACTGGTCTCTGCCAGCCTCGAACCCACAACAAAAGGGGATGCTGGATGATGGCACACCACTTAGCCTTTTAAGATATGCAGCAGACCAGGGAGCTGGCAAACATACTAAGGAAACACGAAACGGGGTGGACAGCAAGACCTGGTAGCCAAACGGGGAGAAGACATCTGGGACAGTGCCATACAGGCACCGATCCTGACACATAACTAATTAAATATCTTCATGGCAGTAATTAGTTGAATCAGGTGAACTGTAGGTGGACATAACAGACACAAGGAATTCCTGGGTGGACTGAAAGGAAGCACTGAAATTACTTCTGTACAAAACTACATGTCTATATTCCTTAGGCCTAATTTTCTTCCCTTGAGATAAAGAAATAATCTGCCTGTAGCACAAAGGAGGGGACAATTACAGAACTGTCTCTGTGGATGAAACACTTTTCCAAAATGCATTATGGCAAATTAAACACTTTCCATCTTTAAAACTGACTGTTCTCTTAGTAGGCCTAGATTTAATAATTAATGGCCTCTGATTCCATAATTGATTGTATTAGTCTCCATGTCAATCAACAGGACTGTATGTTATACACCACATTTAAAGGTTACTGACCTTCTAATCCAGTTTTCACAGATGATTTACTAATGCTCAGAGTGAGACAATATGGCTGATTATATAACATAATAGACCACAATGATTTTTAAATTAATATTTCATAGCTATTAATTTTGCAATGACAATATCATTACAGACTACCTTAATATGTTAAGGAAGTTTATAGAGAAAGATGGCCTGCAGCCCAAAGTGTTACCAATTTATTAAAATATTTGTAAGTAACTAAGAAAGACAACAGTCTTCTTGTTAGGGCATTACTTTTTTTTGCAGGAGAAAAG
>JAODJU010000033.1:19019486-19032122 GCA_026776725.1 Gnathonemus echidnorhynchus
TATTAAAATATTTGTAAGTAACTAAGAAAGACAACAGTCTTCTTGTTAGGGCATTACTTTTTTTTGCAGGAGAAAAGTTATTCTGTTAGGGAAAGTGAAAGGTATCGTGAGAGTACTGATGTATTTTTTTGGACTTCAGTGATTTTGTAATTAAGATGCATGAGAATATGGAGTATGTATTTTTTTTTTACCTTATTGAGGCGGTTCAAAGGAGCAGGGACTAGAGCTATAATTCAGGTTAGGTCGGTATATTCCCAATTCACATGAATCTGATCAATCTCTCATTTAATTGGAAAGGTAAAAGATTAAACGGAAATGCTTGATGACCTGGAAGGCAGGTAGTGCTGCTGTGATCTTTGAACCATAGCAAATGGTGGCAAGTTCAAGTGCCTGGAAAGAATCTGCTGAGTTCTATGAAGAAAAAGAAGAAGTAGAAGGAAAACAACTTTACCCATGAACTCAGTGCTTTTTTACAGCAGCTCGATCAGCACTGTCCCAATACCAAGACTAAGTTGCTGTTTTTCATACACACCCCTATTTTAATACTAATTTTGTCATGTGAATAAAACTGGACTGACTGATTTAATTTTGCTTTGCCCTTGGGCATAATTTACTTCGGGGGCGAACACTTTCGGTTATGAATACATTATATAGTACGCCAACTGAGTACTTTACAACAACAATTCTAAATTACGACAGAAATACATATGAGAGAATCAATGATTATTTGTGGTTTGTATTACACAAGAAATCCCATTTCCTGCCAGCAAAAATGACTTAGCTTGGTTTGTGCTGCCTTCTGGTGGTCCAAAATATATCAGTTAATGTATAAAATGCTTCCGAACTGAAATGATCTTCCTATATTGGATTGTAAATGTAATATAAATAACCCAAGTACTCAGACAGCTGAACTCGTCTTTGCTATTTACTTGTAGATACTAAACCAAACTCTACTGAGTAAATCAGACGATTCCCACCAGGAACATCTAACACGAAGAACTGAAGAACAGAAAAGTGAGGGAGGACGGATCAGTGTCCCAGTATAAGTGGGGCCAGTGTGCGTCTGCGCTCCTGAGGGTACGTTAATACAACCGTAAAGGAACATTGTAAAAGTTTATCCAAAGGTTCACATATTACAAACGTTAGGAGAAAGTCCCACAAACCAAAACATGCAAATAAAATCTAACATTATATTTACGGAAAAAAAAGAAAACTTGCAAACCACAGGACAGCCAAACAATCCTTCAGGGAACGTTCCTGAAACGTTCTGGGAATCATCCCACACGCACTTGTGTTTATATGGGACAAGCAATAACGGATTTATAGGCTCCATTCAGTTTAGATTCTCCAAACAACTCGGTCAGAACAGTTTTTTGCTTTCTACTTTCAGTTGTCTCCAGTAAAGGTTCTACATGTTTAAAACACCCATCCATCCATAACCACTCATCCGACGACAGAATTTTAAAAAAAAAATTAATTCTAATTTGTTTCTGGTTATATCATAGGAAGTCGTGCTAATTTTATTATATTTATTTATCTTATTTTAAGATAAAATGTGCACAAATAGCCACGAACTCACTACTATCTTGACACGCTACACGTCTTTCCCCCTCCATCCAATCAGCTCTCACAGGAGAGCCTGACGCATGTACAGATCGTCCAATCAGAATCTGCCTGTTCCGCCGTTAATGTTGTCCGGCTGAAGGAGCCTGGGAGACGCACGTGCTTGCAGCAGTTTTGAGTTTCTTGTCTTTGGCCGAATTATAGTTGCGTTTTGCTATGCGCTTGAATGACAGTATTGGAAAGTCTGTATAGAGCAGACGACGTTATGGTTGTAGGAAAAGGGGTGAACTCTGTTAAGGGTAACTTTAGAAATCCTTTTTCTAAATAGAATTGGTTGAAGAAGACCAATGCAGTAAAGGAGCGAGAGCCCGGGATTGGAGACGGACTTTCGTTTTGCCAGCTTGAAGCCGCCGCGATGAGCCTTTTACCCCGCAGCGCTGAGGAGTTCAGCTCGGCGGAGTATTGGGAGCGCTTTTTCCGGCGACGAGGAGACAAGGCCTTCGAGTGGTATGCCGACTACAACCAGCTGTGCGGGCTGCTGCACAAGTACATCAAACCCCGCGACAAGGTGAGGCTGCACCCCTGCAGCGCCTCTCCCATACTTTATTAGGGTCACCGTTTTCATGCTACTTTTAGAAACACTACCCAGCTTCACCTGGGGATCCCAGTCTTTGCCGCCGATTCTCACCCAATGCACACCCGGCCCCTCTCCACTTCATAGTTCACTTCCTCAACCTTATAGACTTACATCATGGTCAGAGAATATCCATCTGTCTTTTCCGATACTAGATAGTATCATAGTCTGGACTTCTGCCGAACCAAATCTTGAAGACATCAAGCACAACATAAGATTCGGTTGTCCCTGTCTGTCTGATCTATATTATAGAACGGTGAGGATTGACTGTCTGCTTAAAGCAGCTTCCTTTTAAACGAAATAGATTTAAAAAGCCGTTTCTTACCTATGTAATTTGTCCTGGAAGTTTCATCTTCACTGAAGAATTTGCATGTAAACAACATGTGTGTGAAGTAAATTGCATACAGCTGATTAAACAGTTTGAGATCTTGTGAACTTCAACTTCTTAACATCAAGTAAACATTAAAAGAGATATGAACTGGACTTAAAAGTTTTTTATCTCTTCCCATGAACCGATGTTGTGACTCTGTTTTGGCATCATGCCGCAAATCTCACAGACGTACTTATTGTGTGGGGCCAGTTTTCTTTACCTGCAGAGTCTGTGTTTACATTTATTTAGTTATCAGGTTTTTCAGAACGCAGGGTTAGGCAGTCCTTGGGGAAACTGGAGATTAAGGGCCTTGCTAAAGGGCCCAACAGTGAAATCACACTGCGAACCCTGGGATTTGAACCCACAGCCTTCCGATCACGGGCACAGTGTCCATATCTGGCATCTCTTCTGTATCCTGGCAGGTTCTGGTGGTGGGCTGCGGGAACTCAGACCTTAGTGAGCAGCTCTATGATGTTGGCTACCGGCAGCTGGTCAACATCGACATCAGCGACACTGTGGTGTCTCACATGAGGCAGCGAAACGCCGAGCGGCGGCCAGATCTTGCCTTCCTGCAGGCTGATGCCACCCAGACCGCCTTTGATGGTGGCAGCTTCCAGGCGGCGCTGGACAAGGGCACCCTGGATGCCATGGCGGCGGAGGAGGGGGGCAGTCTGGCAGGGCGCATGCTGGCGGAGGTGGGCCGCGTGCTGGCGGTGGGGGGCCGCTACGTCTGCGTGTCTCTGGCCCAGGAGAGCGTGCTGCGGCTGGCAGTGGAGCATTTTGTCCGGGAGGGCTGGGCCATCAGGGTGCACTGCCTTGGGACCCAGGAAGAGCAGGATACCCCCTCCGACTCAGCCTCCTTCGCCCTGCCCGTCTTCATGTTGGTCTGCACCAAGTTCCGCCAGCCTCCCCCGGCCCCAGTGCTGGAGATGTGTCAAGGCGAGGACGGCGCTCCCTGCAGGTTGTCCTCGACCACTGCACTGCTCTCCGCGGTCAGGGAGCGACAAGCCTACGCCCTCGTCCGCCACAAGCTCCGTTCTGGCACGTGCGTGGGCCAGAGCTCCGCCCTAACGCTGTGCCACGCCCCCACGGGCCACCCCCGCTACACGCTGACAGTGCTGGACAGCCCTCAGCTGGCTAAGGTGCCTCGGGCTAACCACTTCGCTATTTTTATCGGTGCGTCTCCAAACACGCAGACGCGTGCTGTGTCTGGGTCACGTGAGGAAGTGTATGCAGATGCTTTACGATGGCTCAGCATATGATATTTGAAGTTTACAATGGGCCAGTGGCGATGCACATTGAGCAGTCATCAAACTTCCCAGGCTAACAATAAGCTGTACGACATTTTCTACTGATGCTGGGCGACATCAGTGTCCACACTTCTAGTCTCTAGGTACCGTCAGCATAAACATCTGAAACACTGTGCAGTGTTTAGCGACCTATGGTGTTTATTCTGTGTTCAACCAAATAAACCTGTATTTATTTACTTTTCTACTACTGGTATTTAGTTAGTTACAGTAATTATTTAGATATTCAGTGACCGTACAGTAGTCTCCCCGTATCTGCAGGTGATGTGTTCCAATACCTACCCCAGATAATATTGTACTATCCGCGGACCCCATATATGATATGATTTTTGTGTGCATACATATGGCAAATGATAAATTTCACACAGTAAGGCACTGGCAACATTAAATACCGTAATAAAGATTTCAGTACTGTACTTTCTCAAATGAAAGTGATTCTGCTGTTTTAGCCTAATTCTGAAGAGACGATAGACAATGGAAAAAAGATCATGTATCTCAGGGATGATGGACCAATGACAGTCATGCTTTTCATACCCCTCAAAGGACGAAGGAACAAGGAAAAATATATTGTTACATATTTTCAAATGTATTTTTTTTTGGTGCCGTGGTAAACTGCAGATAATTGAAACCACAGTTACCAAAAGCGCAGATACCGGGGGGGGGGGGACTATTGTAGTTATTCATTATTCATGTCATCTTCAACTTATGATGTATTCCACTAGAAATGGGTTCATCAGATGTACCCCCATCGTAAGCTGAGCTCCTGTATTTGATCTTAAGTATTTACATGCAGTGTGAGTAAGTGCTATATTAAAAATAAAAAAAAAAGTGAAAAATGTGCTAATATGAGTTGAATATCAGTAGAAAGTGAAAATATCACGTAATCGTGTGGTTTGGGGTGTGTCACCCGACTTCACGCTGAAACATGGTGCACTTAAAACAAGTTGCTTGTTTTGTATGTATTTAAATATGTAATGAATGTGTATTGTATGACTCGGATCTGCTTGCCAGGGGAACCCCCTTAAAAATTATAAAATATTCATTCATTTTTCAGTGCCTCAAGGCCGGGAATCTGATTGGCTGTATGGCTCCGCCGAGGGGCGTGACCAACTGGCACGCAGTGCGAACTTCCGCCGCCTGGTCGTCGTGGCGATGCATCGGGACCAGGAGTACGCAGACATGCAATCGGTCCAGTCTGAGCTGTCCCCCATGGTGATGGAGCTTGCCCCGCATGGGATGCCAGCCAATCAGCAGGTAGGCCGGGGGTGGAGTCTCGTCTGAGCTGTCCCCCATGGTGATGGAGCTCGCCCTACATGGGATGCCAGTCAATCAGCTGGTTGGCTGGGGGTGGAGTCTTGTCTCCATGGTAGTGAATGTGCTCCGTTGTATTCGACCTGATGTCTCCCTGAGGTTGATGATACTGGAGGGGTGTAGAAGCCAGTGTGTGGCTCAGGGGTTTGGGAAGGTGGCCGGTTCAAATCCCAGGGTCCACAGAGTGATGTCACTGTCGGGCCCCTGAGCGAAGCCCTTAATCCCAAGTTTCTCCAGGAACTGGTTCATCGTGCTTTCTTAAAGATGTATGTGCACTGCAGTCACTGCGCTTTGCATCAGCAGTGCTCTCTCATACATGCCATAATATTACAAGATAAATTATTTATTGATAAAAAAAAGTGCAATAGACACTCAGCTCTGGAAGAAATTAAGAGACCACTCTATGTTGTATAAAATATCTGCATTTTTAAATACTGGTTTAATGCTGGTTCTGCTGGCAGAAGGCTATGCTTATGGCTCAGAATTTCTAAGACTGCAATACACAAGAAAAAGGTATAACACTGGGAACAACCAGGAACCAGCCAAGTAAAGGGCGGAAGTGACTTTCTAATGCGAGAGATGACAGTTAACTTGTCCGGCAGTTTCTCATGAATCGTAGGATGATATGAAGTGACCTTCAAAAGGAATGGGAAACATTAAGTGGTGTGAAGTGCACTGCTAGGTTCATATCAGGCTGCTGGAAGCAGGACTGAAGCCCCATAAAGCAGGAAGAAGCCCTTCATTAATGAGAAACGGAGAAGAACCAGGCTGCAGTTTGCAGAAAAAATAACGTATGATTCACAGACGCACAGCCATAAATTGAGAAAAGAGTGACACATTAAATTGTGCCATGGTCTCTTCATCCTTTCCAGAGCTATAAATGCCATATAAGCTTTGTAAGTATTTATACTATTTGAACGATATATATTTTAAGCGCTTACTCAGTGACAAATGAAAATCCTTGAATCTCTGGACAAAAGCTTCTGCTAAATAGCTGTAAGCGACAGCAAAGAATCCCGTGCGGTGATTCGGGGGCTCTGAGGGAGGGTCCCATCCCGGTGTTTGTGCTTTCCTCGCTGTGTCGGCCATGTTTACATCCCTCCCCCCTCGTCTCTCTTGCAGGTTCCCTTCCTGTCGGTTGGGGGGGAGCTGGGCTGGCGGGAGGTGGTCAGCCGCGGTGTGAGCGCGCTCAGTGGCGAGTACTCCGTGGAGGACGTCCGTGGTGAAGATGGGATTCTGTACCGGCGCCTGGTCTTCCTGGATAATGCCGGGGTGGTGCAGTCCGAGAGCCGCTTGTGTGCTCCGGCCCCCGGTGAGACACTCGTGGGGACCTCTGTGGGGCTGATCAGGGGGATTTGAAGCTCTCTGTGGTGTTTATCCGGGTCAGTTAATCTGTAATCCAAACGCCGGTATCCGGATCAGTCAGAGCAACACTTGATGTGTGTCGGGTAACCATAGCCCACTTAGTCCTGATTTCATTCGGTGCCCTGCTGTTGGAGCCATGGACAGACTGCTCGGGGAGGGGGGGGGTTCCCTTGGGAAATATTTGCAACTTAGAATCAGAATCCCTTAATTAGCCAAGTACAAAAAAATACAAGGAATTTGTACTGGTGCATGTGCTGGCAGGAAGTGTGCATACAATACATGCGATGGAGATAAAAATATGAAAAACATCCATACGTCCTCCCATCCATCCATCCATCCATCCATCCATCAGTTTTAATAGAATAAAAGTGAGATAGAGGCAGAAACAAATAAAAATGTGCAAATAATAAATGACTTATAAATAAAGATGAAAAGAGCAGATGTAGGGCACAGACAGCTTTGGGATGTGTGCAAATACACTGTCAGTAAGAATGAATTAGCTGTTTATGAGGCTAAAGGTATTAGCTGTTTAGATCACAGTGAGGGGAATGACAGTAGAATCTCACTGCCCTCCAATCTCTCTGTCTGTCTGCCTGCCTGCCTGCCTGTCTGTCTGTCTGTCTGCCTGCCTCTTTCTCTCTTTCACTGTCCCATCAGCCCCCAGTGGTAAAAGGAATAAAAAAAAGAAGTCCAAGCCGGCCCCCCCTGCCGTGAAGGGGGGGATGGCTTCTGTGGACCGGAGCTTCCTGTGCTGTGCCCATCACCGGGTCATGGTGGCCGGACTCTCACTGCTCGGTTTGGAGGATCTGGGTAAGCTCGGATGGCCCGACGTGGGCCGGTTCCGCTCCAAGGGTCCCATGGCTCGGTGTTCCTGTCTCGGTTCTGACGCCGCCCCCGATTCTGGCCCCTCCCCCACAGGCCCCCCCATCACGGTGCTACTGGTGGGGCTTGGCGGCGGCGGCCTGCCCCAGTTCCTGCGCGACTTCATCCCAGGCGTGTCTGTGGATGTGGTGGAGCTGGACCCGGCGGTTCTGGACGTGGCTCAGCGGTGTTTTGGGTTCCAGCCCGACGAGCGGCTGAAGGTGGTGCTCGGGGACGGCCTGGAGCACATCAGTGGATTGGAGGCCAAAGGTCAGTCAGCCTGCGAGGCAGGGGCGGGGGCACTGGCCCCAACAGAAAGCTGATTGGCTCTTGGAGTGCCCCCTCCCCTGTCACTCACCAATTCAAGACATATCATTGGCTAATAAGGTTGGCCCCTCTTATGGCCTCCTCTTAAAACAAAAATCCCTCTGCTGAGAGGGACACAGTAAACTGACGTGCTGGTCCAGGCGTATGTCTAAGTGTGTATAAAAAAAAAATTAAGAGACCACAGCAACATTTGTAGTTTCACTTATTTCTCAGTTTATGGGTTTAGGCGTCTGTAAAAAAGAGGCCTACATTTTCTGGCAAACTGTAGCCTGGTTCCGCTCCATTTCTCATTAATGAGGAATTAGAGGTTATAATTAGACGGTAATAAACAGTAACAGTGCAAAGAATGTCAGAGATTGTTGTATCGTGTTCAGTTTTCCTCGTCCACTGATATACAGCTTGCAAATTGTAATTAGAGCACTGATATACAGCTTGCACATTGTAAAATTAAGGAACATTTTATTTTAGCTCTTTGAGGTGTCAAGATTAAATTATGGTCATAATAAGTTGAGGGGTAAATTACCCCTGCTTACGAGCCAGCTGAAACTGCCCCAGCACCCTGGAAATGATGACAGGGAGGTTAGGGTGTCGGTTTGTGTTTCCTGGTGGTTTGTGTTGGCATTTGCTCAGGAGTCTCTAATGACCGTTGCTGGTCTTCTTGTCATATGTTCCCTTTCCTTTTCACACTCGTTGCAGGCGGATGTGTTTATGATGTCATCATGTTTGATGTGGACTGTAAGGACCCCACCCTTGGAATGAGCTGCCCTCCACCTGCCTTTGTGGAAACGGCTTTCCTAGAGAAAGTACGCAATCTGCTGACTGCTCGCGGTAAGACTAATCATTTTATTTAATCAGTTTGACCCCCAAACATTCCTCTCTGTGCTTGTATCCCTGTTGCTGATAAATATTTAACCACTAGTCATTTTTGACTACGTATTTGAAAAGTTCCACTTGAAATATCAGTATGAGCAGTTGAATCCAATGACAAACCACCAGATCCTCATTTGTTACAGGGTCTGAATTTCACTTTAGGTGGTACTCTGGGGATCTGCTTATGTTCTGTGACCGGATGAATAGAACCTTGTGGGCAATTTGTGCACATTTTCCCCAGTAGTTTTTGAAACTCTTCAAGTCTTTATTTACTTCTAAAGGCTAGTTCATACTTCACTTTTCCCTTTGCGCTTTCGGGATGCAGACAGTCTTCCGTGCTGCAGCTTGTATTCATACTACATTTGGCTGCGGATGTGGATGATCGCAGTCAGTGCATGCAGCAGTGACATTCCACCAGAGTAGAAGAGGGCCGATGTATTGCAACAAACACGAGTGCATGCAGTGTAATGAAACTGGAAGACTTTTATGAACAGATTCTACATTATTAGTTAAGTCTTGGATGGTATTATGGTAATACAGCATATCGCAACATCTCTAAATCTAATATCCTTGCAAAAAAAATTAGCTGGGGCAGTATAATGTCTGGGCAATATTTGGACATTAAAAATTAGATATGCAGATACCTTTGCACCTTCTACAACAATAATTCTACTTTTTCTTGGTTAACCTCTGCACTGTGAAACTCAGTGGCGCCACCTACAGCCAATAATTAAGCATCGTCATGCGGCAGACAAATAAAATCTGGGCTGCATATGCACCGCACGCAGCCATCCAGCGCAAACCCCTGATGACGAAATTTACGTCACCTTACCCTGTGCACGACAGAGTCACACGTGGAAGAGTGAAGTGTGAATTGGCCTTAATGCCAGCTCTTATTGTGCTGGGCTCTCATAAGCAAGTGTAACATAACCAGAATGTCACCGTGGAATTAGACGAACGTTTGCAGCTGGAATGGCTGTTTCCTGCTTTGTTTATGGAAAGCTACTAAGCATTAAAAAAAAACTGCAGGACTACAGGCACCTAGAGTAACTTGTGGAAAGCCTAGCAGAGCTCTTATGTTAACAAATGTGTCTTTTATTTATGTCAGATGAACTTTGGATAATTGGATAATTATTTAGAGTACAGAGGCCCATCCCTCTGGTAATAGTCCTAATCTCTCTCTCACTCTTTCTCTCACTCACTCAGGCGTGTTCATGCTGAATCTCGTGTGCCGTGACTCTGCACTGAGGGCGCGCGTGTTGGGCCGGGTGAGGGACGTCTTCCCCTGTGTGCTGTCAAGGGACATCGAGGGGGAGGTCAACGAAGTCCTTCTGTGCATCCGCCGAGGGGGCGAGCAGGGAGAGAGAGACCGCGCGAATCCCGAGGAGCTGCGAAAAGCCTGCCGCCGCCTGCAGGGGGCGCTGCACACGTCAGATGTGTCCCATAAAGCGCAGATTGACATTGCAGCACTGCTGGAAGATCTGAAAATCGCCTGAGTCCTGAAAGATAATGCGATGTTGTGCGACAAGCAGCGATTAAAGGATGGTAAGAATAGTGGAAAAATAAAAGATGTCTCCCAGAATGCTTTATGTGTGTTCATATCTTCCTCAATTACGTCATTAATTACTTACTATGAAGTCTGAGCTCTCTCATATAAATTGATAGCCAGCTCTGCTGCATTTCCTGGTTGCCGTTGTGATGCCGGCTTTGAGGGGACCATTGCTCTGATCACGACGGGGCCTTTGAATCCAGCCCGTGTTGTGTGTGTTTGCACCAGCCACTCCGGTGTCTCTCCACAATCCAAAGACAAATGACTGTTTTGATTAGGTGCCTCCGAATTGCTGATAATGTGTGTGAGCACCCTCTGATGGCCTGGCATCCCATCCAGACCACACCCATCCCCTCCAAATAACCAATGCTGCCACACTGACCAACATAAGCGACTGAGGGATAGTGCGATGTGTATGTTGCCATTTAAGAATAAGTTTTGCACCTCTTGCTTAAACTGGATTTTAAATAATTTCAGCTAAAAATCCATTCAGTTTCAGTTTGTCTTACTATTTTATCTGGCTTCTTAGATACATTATTGAATGCCACTAGAGTGAACCAGGTACAGAGTTGTTCTTGTCTCAGAAGTTCTCCCTTGCATTTTTTTAGTGCACTGGTAGTTATGTAATTTCAGAGGTGACACCCTAAGCACTTTTAGACCGAATGGGCATCACTGAAAATGTTTGTAAGATCAGGTTTTGCTATTTAAACATTCCTTTATTTCCACTAGTACTAAAACATATTTTTGAATTTGTATGTGAAGCAACCGAATCAGGAAAAGAATTTGTACCATGAAAATGAAAAGTAGGTAAGTAGCACAAAACGTGCGCTGGTCCAGATCTCATTTTGTAAAATCATAATTGAAGTCGTTTTTCAGGGATATCACTGCTTACTACTGCTGACTAGGGAGATCTCAGGCACGCTGCTGTAGTGTTCTTCATATTGTGGCATGCGAACTAGCGCCGTGTTATTTATATGCCCATGGCCTGCAGCAGCACTGCCATGTACATACCGAAGGGAGGCGAGCCCTTCGTACGTGGGTGTGACTTATATAGGGCTAGGATGGATGGGCGGGTTCTTCGCCGCCGTTCCGCTCCGACCATTGGGCATCGGCGCGCTTGTCTGGTCGCCGGAGGCGTGTCGTCGCGCGTGCTCGTATCCGCGCGTGCGCGCGCGCGAGACCGTTAACTGGGCTGTCAGGAGTGGTGCTGGAGCCAAAGCTGTGTGCGTCGCGGTGGCAGAGCCGAGCCAAATAGAATTGGGTCGAGCCGAACTGAACCGACCCAGAACCGAACCCCGCCGGACCGAGTATTCGTTTTATCCGGAACTCGCTACAGAAAGAGCGCAGGGCAACCCAGTAACTGAAAGATAGAAATAACAAAGCACACCGTGGTGCCGGGCCGGGCTCTGGTCCAGTTACTGTTATTTTCCTGTGTTCGGACCCGGACTTCGCAGGTACCGAATTCCCAGTGACAGCACGTCGGATATTCGGACTAGGTAAATAGAAATAAATAAAACAAATGATTCATAGTCACTTCGCAGGCGGTCGGTGGGTTAGTTGACGGCCGTTACCGCGCGTGACAGGAGACCAGTTTCCCATAACATCACCATGCTTTCCAGGCTCCATGGTGCTGGTGTCTCCAGCAACCGACTGATTGGGCTTTGAAACCTCGCCGCCTGGCCGTCCCTGTCGCCATCCCCCCTCCCTCTCTCCCATCCGCCATGGGTAACCGCGGGATGGAGGACTTGATTCCGCTGGTGAACCGGCTGCAAGACGCCTTCAGCGCCATCGGCCAGAGCTGCAATCTAGACCTGCCCCAGATCGCGGTGGTCGGCGGGCAGAGCGCAGGGAAGAGCTCCGTGCTAGAGAATTTCGTCGGCAGGTAGGCTGCGGGATTGACCCTCATAACCATCACCCCCCCCCCCACCCCGTCCCCGAAGGACCTGCGCATCTGATATGCTGGTGTCTGACCCACGCCTAACAATACAGCAGCTGTTTGGATCCAGGGTACCACATGCATGCTGTTTGTGGTGATCTCAATCCTGCATCTTTGTCAAGGGAATAAGTGTTTCCTTTTTTGTCCCCCCAGTTGTTTTTCTGCTATGTGATGCTCTCCCAGGAACCCTTGTGTCTTGTTTAATTATGTCCTGTCTATTGTATTTTTTCAGGTCGTGTGCACATAGAAAATGAAATGCCTGTCTGCGTTTGCAGAGGGGTCTCTCTGGGAGTATGTTTTTCTTGGGGCTTGGAGGAACCACCAGTGACCCCCCCCCCCCTTTGTGAATGGATGATAGTGTGTGGAAAAGGGTTAATGCACTTACTTTTCCCAAAGTAATTGGGATGTTATTTCTGTAGGACATGCCCATCTCCCAAAGACATGTTATCAGCGCGCACTGGTTGTCTTCGGTCTGCCTATTGCACACATGCACACGTTGTTTAGATAGATAGATAGATAGATAGATAGATAGATAGATAGATA
>JAODJU010000033.1:19032222-19042355 GCA_026776725.1 Gnathonemus echidnorhynchus
TTCGGTCTGCCTATTGCACACATGCACACGTTGTTTAGATAGATAGATAGATAGATAGATAGATAGATAGATAGATACTTTGTTGATATCAAAGGAAATGTAGGAAATTTATTTTTTGAATATTCACTTCCTTGATACTTGTTCCTAATCTGCATTAGTAGAATCTGTGTTAGTGTGGGATGTGGGATGGAGTGTGGTAGCAATTTCAAGGTTTGCCTGGTGATGGCCTTCTCTGCCCATTTGGTGATGCATAGCGGCTTGAATGGTTTGTATGTGCTGCTTGTTGATAATGACATCCTGACAGCACAATCACATGCGTTCATGTTTACATGTAAACATGCCTCTGCAATGCTTAGATGAAATGCAAGTGAGTCTACTTGCTCTATGCATGCTTGCGCAGAATGTCATAATTAATTATCCAAAATGTTTTTTTATAATTTGTGATATGGAAAAATGAACTTATATTTGGAATTACTGCCCATGTCTTTTCATGATGCATATAAAACCTCCACCTCCCATTGTGAATGCCTGTGTTATCACCATGCTGAACATTGTGAACACAGCACCACTGTTCCCCACTACATCCTAAGCTGGCCTGTAGTTTTTGCAGTATCATTTGTTTTTCTTTTGTTTTTATTTCTTCACCCAGCCATTATGATCTGTGACCATCTAAAATTGACATTGCACCACGTGTATGAGACCCAGTTCATCCTCTGCAAAGAGTGACCTCATCAGGAAATAACCAGAGTCTAAATCTTTAAATATCTTTATAATATAAACTTTATCTCTTTGCAGGTGATATTGTTGGTGCCATGATCTTCTGACTCAATCTGTGGATGCTTTATTCTAGAGCAGAACGTCATACCTGTAGCTCATGGTCTTGTGTCTGAATTTAAGACCAGAAAACCAAAACCTACACCACTGTAATTTAGCCTCATAGAAAGAACCACTTCTATACTTCATCTGCAGTGTTTAATGCTGAATAAAGGTGACTCATGGTGCTTTGTGAAGAGGAAAGGAGGAAGCATTAGCATTTGAATTACATTGAGTAAACAACCAGGCACCTCAAATAAACCTGCTGCCTGCTGTGTAACTCTGTGTTACCTAGTAATGAGAGGAGTGTGGCTTCAAACCAGCAGATCACTGACAGGTTTAACATGCTGGGTTAAGCCACACAGCCACTGACATCACTGTCCCACCCAGGACCGTTCTGAAGCTTTCTGACATTACTTGTATTATTTATTGAATTTAAGAAATGTTGCAAATATTTTTATTTGATCCTCATCATAGTCATGAAAATGGAAGTGAACTGTGAGCCCACCTAATGATTATTATTATAACTGGATTATTGTAGTAATTTCTGGTTGTATGTGATATTGTATATGTAAGTATGTTCCTTTTGTTTTTAAACATGTTCAGTCTGGGGTGTGCTTTGCTTTACGAGGTCCATGTCCCTCATTGGATAAGTGGTCATTGGAAAGTCATTTACATTATTGAGTTTTTTCATGTGCAGTTTATAGACTGTGCCCATCATGTGCTAAACTGAATGTAATTTAATCACAGTTCGATACATTTGGCTGGTCATTCAGATGCACTGTAGTGCTTTGAGGATGCTTTAGGGGTCTGTAGAGCTACTGCTGTCTCAGCTTGCACTGATGTGGATATGGACTGTTTTGCATTCTGCCATTTGTTGCTGTGTCATCTACCCCGGCAGCCCTGGCTACTGCAGCAGTACTGGTGAAGGCGACCTTGAGGCTGGGCAGGTGACAGACACACACACAAAAGCATGTGCACACATCTCCAGACAGAGGAGAGTGTGGTACCTGCACAGGGAATGGAGGATGCCGACCAGGCTTGGCACTGGGAATTCAAGTGGATCTATTGACAGCATGCTAGAATCAATTTCCTAAATAAAATTCCCAAATGGGCCAATCTGGTGACCAGCAACTAGAGAATTATCGCAAAATGAGTGCTGAGATTGTTGTGCTGTGCTGTGTAGGGAGAGTAGTAACTATGAAATTTACCTCCGTTACCAGGCAACACCCACAGCGAGTTAGAACTCTGCTAATATTCCCTGCTGACCTGACAGCTTTGAGTGGAAAATGAACAATGTCAAGGCAGCGTCCTAACTAGGTGTAAGTGCTTGGGTGACATTTCGGACTCTTTCATTGGGTTCTCCTTCTGTATATATATTCATTCCTTTCATTTCTGCTTCTGGCTACATTATCCCAAAAAGCCGGTATTTCTTAGGAAACGTCTTATCTGCTGGGGTATTTCTCATTCTGTGTCAGAGTGACCAGAAATTAAGATGCATCCATTTTTAGCAAATATTGTTTTCTATGCATGAATTGGAAATGAACAAATACGGATTTGTTTGCTTGGGACCTCAGTGAAGCACAGCCTCATGTCTGTGTTATAGCACTGTCGGCCCTGTCACTTGTCATTGGGCAAATTGGGAAGATGTCATATCTACCTTTCTATCATTTTCATGAATTGAAAGGTGTTAAGTCAAGCTGTCAGTCAGGGAGCTTAGAGCAGTGTGCCGCGTCTCACGTTCATTCAGTAAGCCGGGTAGAATGTGCCAAGTGGGCCTGCTGGTAAGATGGACTGGTTACACACCACATGGCCAGTCCACAGTTTTGCCAGTCATTCGTAATCACCGGGTTGGTCTTCCATTCATTCTGCAGTGATTTCATGTTTGCAAGGAAATTACACCTCTGACACATCTCACCGTTATAGAGGCAAATGTTGATGTGTGATATTGTAATATTGGGCCTGGAATAAATATATATTGCTCATAGACCTCTCAGTGCATGCATAAAGATGTAAGCATGGTTGTGCTCCTGGCAAAGTATTGCAATATTAATTCGCAGTGTTTTGTGCGGTGGCAGTGATTAACACACACTTTATGGAATTAGTGCCATGATTATGGGCTCCAAAGTTTGTCTGCTTGTGTCGTTTTCCTTCAGATAACAAAGACTTCAGATTTAGAAACTAAAAAGCTGCAGGTGTCTGTGCCAGCTGGGGAGCAGTGCTTCAGTAAACATTACCTTAAAAAAGTCACTTTGCATGCATCTAGCAAATAAGAGAGGAAAGAGGCTGATAAAATGATTATTCAAGGTCCCCTGGAGCGCGCTGGGCTCGGGGGAGTTCTTGCGTGCTGCACTGATCTGCCCATCCGTCACACACACCTGCTGGGGTCAGGCCTTCTGCGCTTCCTTTGAGCATAATTCAGCTCATCTGATATGCAGGTGCTGCTGAATTAGCCTGAAGGACACTGATGGAGCTCCTAGCTCAGCAGGGTGTCTCTGTTTACACTGGCCCAGCTTGCCAGGCCCACCGTTATGTCAGTAAAATGCTGCAGCTTGCGTAGTGACGTGCTCATGTCACAGCCAGACTGGGCTTCCCTTGTGTAAGAAAATGAATAATTGAAATACCCTATTTTAGCATTATGGTATACTCAGATGGTATACTCAAATTTGAATAAAACTAGAGAAAAAACAGTATTTTAGTGATTTAAAGTATCTGAAATTTACATAATAGTTTTAAAGAATCTAAAACATTAAAACGATTTTTTGAGCAGGGTTGTGTTTACATTTCTGTTTCATTTTTGATGGTTTTAAGATTTTATGAGGAAAATATTTATCTTTTATCCAGACAAATTTCAGGGCTATTATGACATTGCAAATGGGATTATAGTATAGAGACGTCAAATACCTAATACTCTTACCACTCTAATTTTGGTGGATATTCATTGGGTAATGACTTGGATTATGTCTTCATCGTGTTGGTCTTCATCGGTAACCTGAAGACACTGAAGCTTTGAAATATGTAACAGACAAAGAAATACTAAGTTCACCGTAGAGAGTAGCACTTTATAACATGAGCATTATGTCGTATACTCTATACAAGAAAGACTGTATTATGTGGAGTGGTTTGCTAGTGAATGGCGTCCTTGGCTTCATCGGGTATATAGGACAGGCCTCACCTGCTGCGGCGCTCCCCGTCTCCTGCTCATTAACTGGGTCTCCTCCCTGGCGGCGCCTCCCACAGCCTGTCAGCTTTTAATCTCTCTCGCTCTCTTTCATCAAATGCGTACATGTCCCCGTACCACAAAATGGCAGGGAAAGATGAGCTGTGAGTTTGCCCATAAATACACCTGGCATCTCTCTATGTCGGTGTATGCAGTGCCATTATAATTATTATAATTAAAGATCTCACTAAAATGTGCATGTATCTGATGGTCTGCTGCCTTTTAAATTGCCAGACTGGGAAGCGTGAATTCATGACATGATTCTCTTTGACTTTGTTTCTTAGCAGATGAGAGGAGTGTTGGAGATATTAGAAGTGACCCTTTGTGGCTTCCATGCTTTTGGGTGCGTCACCTCACTCATGGTGAGGTGGCCAAACATAATAACTGAAGGCAGCATGTTTTCCATGACGTCCAGCTGTGTTTAAAAACTGCAGTTACATTTATTTTTGTGCCACACGTTGCTGTTTCAGTGATTATCTCTTGAACCAGCAGCTCTCCTCGTGTCATTATTTCCTTTGATGTTCCATAATAATGTTGCTTCTGATGCCTGTATCTCTGTGTCTAGTGATGCTACATGTGTTATCCTAGCATTTATGGGCCTCAGTATTTTCTTAATTTTTATTGATGTTGATTTTATTGAAATGGCTGTAAACTTGACATTGTTCTTTAAAGAACAATCAGGTGCAAATGACCCATAAATAGAGGATTTCAGGGCGGCCATCCAAATCAAACAAAGGTGTTCCGGTGTATATGGTTCTGCTTGCATTCTGACCAGACAGCCAATCTGGTGCTGAGCCTCTCAGGGGGGGCAGTAGGTCTTTCAAGGTCATTGCAGTAGACAGGGACCATAATGACGGAGCGTCTGGCTCGCACTGAGGGAGCTGCTGAGGATTGGGGGCCGGGGGGGGTTGCAGTGTTGGTGTTCTCCTTTTCCGACGATGCCTATTTTGCAGGGACTTCCTGCCCAGAGGATCTGGGATCGTCACTCGCCGGCCACTGGTCCTGCAGCTCATCAGCTCCAATGCAGGTACAACTGTGTGCTGGAGTTTCAGCATCGGGTGCTTCACTCTCTGTGGCTGCAAGGGGGCGCCAGTGTGTAAAAATGCACTTTACTCTTCCACATTAGCCTACATGCTGCTCACTACAGACTGAAACCGTGTCTTGTCTGGTGGATTGGCGTTTAAAGAAACGACCACCAGAGGGTGATGTTTCCACTAACCAGATTTAATAGTCCCTGTTGTTTTTCCTATCACAATGAAAAGTTCTACATATTTAGTCTGGCTGAGATACTGGCTTTTCTTCAATATATTTATTAGAATCTGTCCCACTGAGACTGATGTATTACTACTACACTGACCACAAATATGGTTTGAATAAGGGGCAGTGCCTGTAGCCTGTTCCTGGATTCCTGAGCGTTGCAGTATTGTGCAAACTTACAGAGAAATGGAGCTTTTGAAATAAGGTCAGACAGAGGAGTGGCTGTACCCTTGTGTCCTTCTCCCTTAAGTATTTATGGTTGATGTCGCAGGGAGACACAAAGGTAGCCTGTCTTCTTATAGCCTAGCCTCTTTGGAAGGCATGTAGGATTCAGAAGGGGATCGCAATGGATTTGACCTGTGTACATTTATGACTGAGCAGAAAACATTGGTCTGCTGTGTGAGTGTGCATTTTGTGTTGTTGTTTTTAGTCTTTGACCCCGGAGACCATCATACGCTTCCTGGTTACCCACGAAACATCCATGCCCCCCCCCCCACCATTTTCCCTCCACCCTCCAGAATATGCCGAGTTCCTCCATTGCAAGGGGAAGAAATTCACTGACTTCGACGAGGTTCGCTTGGAGATTGAGGCAGAGACGGATCGCCTCACGGGGGCTAATAAGGGCATTTCTCCTGTGCCCATCAACTTGCGCGTCTACTCCCCGCACGGTACGGCCCCGCTCCAGCTCCCAGCCCAGGCCCCACCTCCTGGCTCTCCCATAAACCTTAAAATACCCCAGACAGTTTAAGGGATAAGACCTTCAATCTGTAAATAAAAACATCTCACTACAGTTGGCTAAATGAGAAACAGACATTGCATTTCAAAATTAAGTGAGTAATTAATAAAAGGCCTGATGTTCCTCTTAAGTTAACAGATGAATACAGACCCTGATGTTGTTCTTTGTGGTGGTTGCCAGGGGCATGCTTTGGCTAGCTCCTGTCCCCATGTGTCCGTACCTTTGCGTTCCTCGTACCTTTGCATTCCTTTGATGGCCATGTCGGTGTGTCACCATGCCGCCGTGCCTCTGCTGCCCTGTGTGTGTGCCCCACGCCCTGCAGTGCTCAACCTGACGCTCATCGACCTGCCTGGCATCACCAAGGTGCCTGTGGGGGACCAGCCAGCCGACATCGAATACCAGATCCGAGACATGATCATGCAGTTCATCTGCAGGGAGAACTGCCTCATCCTGGCCGTCACCCCCGCCAACACAGACCTGGCCAACTCCGACGCGCTCAAGCTGGCCAAAGACGTGGACCCTCAGGGTGAGAGTAGCCGCTCTGATTGGATGGTGGCTGTTTTTGTGCTGGTGTAGCACTACTGTAACCTCTGGGGGGCGTGCCCCTATAAACACCACCGTTTTGGTGGCTGCCTTCCGGACAGTATGCAGAAGGAAGGGATCAGGTTTAAGTATCTGCCAGGCAGGGTGACTTTATGGTGACACACGAGTGCAGCTGATGTCAGTGTCCCCTGCCACCCGCCTCTCTCCTTAGGACTGCGCACCATCGGGGTCATGACCAAATTGGACCTGATGGATGAGGGAACTGATGCCCGGGATGTTCTGGAGAACAAGTTGCTGCCCCTACGCAGAGGTATAGCAGGGTGACCCCTCTGTCCGTCACGGGCCTCTTATGGAACAGTTACAGTACACAGCTCATTCCCCGCTGGTCAGAGCAGGTTAGGTCTCCTCCTTAAGTCCAGCTCCTCCGTGGGTCTCCTCCTGTCTCAGGAAGCTTTTCCTTGCCACTGCTTACTTTTTGGGGACTGGTGATTCGGGTTCTCGCCACGGTCTTTGTCCCATGAAGGGAGTGTCCTTCCAATCAGGAAAAAATTAGTTTGAACCCCCGTCCTCAGCGAAACTACCCCCCACCCCCACCCCAACAGGTTAAATGTAACCGGGCACCCTGGGGGACCCCGCTCCAGTCAGCAAAATCTAGCAAGGGGGACCCCTACAAAATGTATTTCTGGCTACGGACCTGCTTCCCATTCACTTTTTTTGTGGAAAATCCTGAGAAGTGCTTGAGGGCCTGAAAGATTTTTCATTAATTAGTGTGTTTGGGTTTTGCATTCCCAACACTACTGTAAATCACATCACAGGACTATGGAAACAGATGCATTTTTCTACACAGTTAGGCTAAAATTTTATGCTGGAAAAACAGTAGCTTTACGCTGAGTAAGTTTTACAGAGCTGTCTGTATAAATGACCATGGAGTCCGTGTGCTGACCGCACACATCCAGAGCCGAAGCAGGACCCCACTGCGCTGGGGGTGTGAGGCCACTGACCACACACAGATTCCCTAAAGAGCTGAATCACTTTATCTGTTTAGAGGTGCTGTTGGAGTTGCTGGTGGCACTAGCCAGGGGTTGAGAGCTGGTTATTCGTTCAGGATCTTTATCATCAGGTTAGTAACCAATTAGGACACTGAAGGCTCAGATTCTGTGCCCCCCCGCCCCCCTCAGGGTACATCGGCGTAGTGAACCGCAGCCAGAAGGACATAGAGGGCAAGAAGGACATCAAGGCTGCCCTCGCCGCTGAGAGGAAGTTCTTCCTGTCGCACCCCGCCTACCGGCACATAGCCGACAGCATGGGCACACTGCACCTGCAAAGGGCGCTCAACCAGGTGGGGCGGGGTGGGGGGGTCATCCTGCGGCTCCTGTAGAAGGGCGTATACATATAGTCAGAAGGTCTTGTGATGGGGAGAGATGGTGTGAATGGACGTGTTCCACACTGTGTGACCCCGTGCATCTTTGCAGCAACTGACGAACCACATACGGGACACCCTGCCTGCCTTCCGCAGCAAGCTACAGACGCAGCTGCTGGCTCTGGACAAAGAGGCCGAGGAATACCGCCATTTCCGACCAGACGACCCCTCCCGCAAGACCAAGGCTCTGCTGCAGTGAGTATCCCCCCCCCCCAGGGTGGCCTGCCGTGTTCTTAAACAGAACCGACACCCTGGTGCACTTAGTACCGTTTACACGTCGCCTGAACCCGGATGCTGACCCCCCCCCGCGCATTAATCCACCCAGCAAGAGGTGACGAGAGACCGAGCAGTGCAGAGCTCTGTGTGGACACTGCATGTCAGGGAGCACCTGAAAGCGATGTCACCATTTCCAGGAATGACACAAAGCGCAGCTCCCGGTGACGTCGAGGCTTTATTTATAAACAGCACGCTTGTTTTTAGACAGACACAGACCTGCCTGTTTGATTTCGGCGCTACTTGCTGGCATGTTGGGAGCACAAAGGCAGGATTAATTTCCATTGCAAGCGGTGTAACGTCATGGGGAGCTGGGAGTCTCTTCCAGAAGTGCAGCGAGGCCCGGGACGGGGTTCCAGTCTGTCACAGGGCGCAAACATGCCAGGTATCAGATCCAAAGGGCAGTTTAGAGGCACCTAACTTAAATAGCTGCGATCTGTGGGAGGAAACAGGAAGAATCCCATGTAAACACTATGTGAACGTGTAAACTTCACATTCAGAATTGACATCATGCCACCCTCAGTTTTTAGGTGTCCTCTTAATGTCTTTCCTGTTATGGATGTGCCAGACTGTTTGGTTGTACTGAGGCCTCCCTTTATAAACCCATTGTGAATCCAGAAGCTTCCCTATAGGCTGTGGATGGAGGTCCAGCACCCACCTGCCTGTAGCATTCAGTTCTCTCCTGGTCCGCTTTCCGTACACATGCTTAGCTCAGCTTTTCCCTGGCAGGATGGTCCAGCAGTTCTCCGTGGACTTCGAGAAGAGGATCGAGGGCTCCGGCGACCAGGTGGACACGGTGGAGCTGTCCGGAGGAGCTAAGATCAACCGCATCTTTCACGAGCGCTTCCCCTTCGAGCTGGTCAAGGTGAGCCGGCCTGTGCTCTTCTGCTGCCAGGCCCATGTGGAGCGTCTGACTACAACGTATCCTCAAGTCTGGTGTGTCGGGCCAGTGCTGGCTTCGCCGTCTCTGCTAGCCCCCCGCCTCTCTACTGTTTGTAGGCATCTGTCCTGAGCTGTGGCGAATTATTTGATGGAGTGAAAAGTCCAAATATGTGGCTTGAACACATTATCCCTGAAAAATGTGAGTGTGATTGGTGCCCATATGCAGCCTGATTTTGAGGAATGGGTAGCCCAGATGGTGCTTGGAAAACTTCTGCTTCTAATTGTGTGTAATAGATTAACTTCTAATGGGTTGCACGCAGTCTGCAGGAGAATAGGAACTGGTTGCATTTCTGCACCATGGTGGCATCGGCAGGATGCCATTTCAGGCAGAGCAAAACGTCATCATTCAAACGATTCGTCTGAGTGTGCTGCATAAATATAATGCTGTTTATTTTACACGCTAATTTGACTGTTATTGGAAAAAAGCTATTCATTTAAAATCAGTGACAGATGACTGTGATCTGTCATGATTCATGTTTTCCACTTGAAATGAAAATAGAAAGTTGGAAACGGTGAAGGAGGCAGGAGACTCTCTAACCTGCCCTTCATCGCCCACAGATGGAGTTTGACGAGAAGGAGTTACGTCGCGAAATTAGTTACGCCATTAAGAACATCCATGGGATCAGGTGAGATGGTCAGCCTGAGACCCGCATGCCTGATTCTGACACTCCTCTCTTTTTTGAACTTTTATTGACAACAGACAACATAAATACAAACAATAACCACAGTCCTGAGATTGGGGCCGAGTTCTCAAATAAAGATATATATGATTACAATAAAAAAATCTGAGGAAAATAAATAAATAAATGAATGAAATAAATAAATAAAAAGAAATAGACAAACTTCAAGCAGAAATATAGACTTAAAAGAGACATAAATGGCCTATCCAACCAGGGTTTGAACTGGTCTCCACCTTCTTTCAAAGATGT
>JAODJU010000033.1:19051797-19086934 GCA_026776725.1 Gnathonemus echidnorhynchus
GGGGGGGGCTGGGTGGAGGATGGAGGAACGGGTTTCTTTGGAGAGATGTTGTGTTTGAGAGCCTCGGCCTGGCTAATGAGTTTCACATGTGGGCCCCCGTCTCCCTCGCTCTCGCCTTACACGCTTCGCGTCCCAGTAGGCGCTCTGCAAGCTGCTCCACGGCCACGTTCCTGCAGGTGGCGTCTGACCTTCTCATTCAACCCGGTGTGCTCCTCTAGGTGCTGATATCGGGCTGCATTCCTGCTCGGTGGCATTCATAAGCTGGACGCAGTGGTAACTCATAATACAGTTACATCTGTAAAATAGGTTTTTTGTTTGAATGGCATCGTCATCCCCAGCTTGGGGGTGGCGGCACCGAGCACAGTTTGCATTACTGTGGCTTTGCTCCTATAGTCAGGGATATATTGTTTGTGGGGACTGTGTGTGTGTGTGGTCCAGGTATACCTTACCTTGTAGGGACCAAATGTCCCCACAACGTGACGAATTTTTTTCCTGGTCCCCATATGGGTAAACTCTATTTTGTAAAAATCTGTGACTGCAATGAAAAAACTAAAAATGCAAAAACACTTGTGTTTTGTTTGGTTAGGGTTAGGGTTAGGGTTTGGGCTGGGTAGGGGATAAGGTTGTCATAGTTAGGATTAGCATTTTTCCCCTTTAGAAATGAATGAGCGGTCCCCAAAAAGATATGATTACACGACTGTGTCTGTGTGTGTGTCTGTGTCTCCTGCCTTGTGTCCTGCTTGTACGGGCATATTCACATGGACAAGCGTCCCTGAAGATGGACGGACAAAGGGAGATTCATTCTGTCAAAGGGATATTTAAAAACTGTTTTTATTCAATTACTTATTATTTTTAAGGTTATTTTATCACTGATATTACATTATTCTTTGCTGTATTTCCCTGTGCTGCTGGACAAAGGCGTTTCCTTTCACAGGATGAATAAAGTTCCACCTTACCCTTGAATAGAGCAGACGCTCGTCTTTGTGATGCCTCTCTGCCGACTGGCCCCCTGCCGCCATCCCTCGGCGCCTGTATCTCCTCCTCCTGAACCTCCTCCACCTGCTGCAAGGCCTCTGTGTCGCCCTTTCCCCTCTCAACCCCCCCCCCTGCTCACCCGCCCTTCACACGGCTCCCTCTGCCTCCCTCCGTCTGGCCCTCCTTCACTCAGACGTGACCCAGCTGTTTCTGACACCCACCGTTTCCCACGTTCCTCTGCTTCGCGGCTGATGTAACCCTCCGCCATGCGGGGAAGGCAGGCATCTGCAGGGGTGTTTTTTGCAGGGCTGATTTCTTACGGTCAGGCCTGTGTCCCACTGTGAGGCAGTAACCTCCCCCTCAAAGTGACCTCTGTGTGCGTTAATCTCAGCTGCAGGGACGCTCTTCTGATGGAGTCCGATCTTCTCTCTGTTGTTCTGTCTTTCTCAGGAGAAGGAGAAGAAGTACATGCTGCCTCTGGACAACCTGAAGGTGCGCGACGTGGAGAAAGGATTCATGTCCAGCAAGCACATCTTCGCCATCTTTAACATTGAGCAGAGGTCAGCTGATGGCAGCAAGTTGGAGCGCTTCCTCGCTCCGCACCGGGTTCCAGATCTCTGATGCACTTGGGTAGCCCTGAACTTCCATAGCATAACTAGGTTTTCGTTCTTTGACTGAGTGATATAGTGGTTTACATTTTATGCATTTTATTTATTGAGCAGTAGCTTTACTCCAAAGCGATGTACATTTTCAGACGGTCCCTGGAGGGTTAAGGGCCTTGCTCAGGGGCCCGATGCTGATGTCACTCTGCCATTGACCTTTGATCACAAGCACAGTGTCTCAGCCAGTTACCGCCTGCAAAGACACATGAAGAGTTTCCTTAATTTTTATTGCTTATTTGTCATGTGAAAGTAGGTCAGACATGAGTGGTAAAACCAGCAGCCCTCCGCCATGCCAAAGAAGTTGCTGAATAGAAAAGTAAATATATATAATACCACTGCTGACTCTGCTTTCAAGGAGGGTGTGCCCTAAATACTTATAATGCCTGCTTTTATGTACAGATAGCTTGCTGGAAAGGTTCAAACATATTCTCTTTCTTAAACACATGGTCAGGAACACAAGCAGTGCTTGGGGGCAGTGTGTGGCCCAGTGATCAGAAGTGATCTGAGCCCGGCCTTGACATGTCTTTGGGTCCGTGAGCAAGGCCCTTAATCCCCTGGGTGCTGCAATGGTGGCTGGCCAGCTTGGGGGAAGCATAAAAAAGAGAATTTCCCCATGGGAATAGATAAAAATGATCAATTATTATTATCTTTAATTGACAAATCCAAACACAGCTTCTTCTCTAAGCTCTCACAGTAACATTCCTCAGCTTGGGCACTTTTCAGTATAAAATCCTTCTTCTTAAAACTAGTCAACAGTGACACACTGACTCACTCACATATATGCGCATTTGCTCACTTGTATCGAGCAACTCTTCACACTCTCACCTGTTCATAGCGGCTGGGCATTGCTGTACCTCACAGCTCTACTCCTGTCCTCCTCCTGCGCTCCCTGTTTCTTCCACTATTCCGGTTTGAAATGAGGGAAAAGCCGCCAGTCTGTTTTAGCATTTAAGTACACATTCACTCCACTTCTGAGAAGCTAAATCGGGACGAATCAACATTTCTTTCAAAATGCCGTCATTTAACAGGATGCTAAGGGGTGTATCGGGTAGAGGATGCACAGATGAGGAATCCTTTCTGCAGGCTGAGGTTATTCTCTGTACTCCTTGTTGAAATTGGTATTCACCTATGTTTTCTTATGCTGGTTGCTTTTAACTCAGAATACTGGAATCTGTATTCGCTCTGAATCCAAAAAGTCACTCCAAGGAGCTTCTGTACTTATTAATACATGTGCCCTTAGCGGCACAAAGTAGAATAGGCATAAATTGTTGCTGCGGCTGATTTATGGTGTTATTGCTGCAGCTCTCCTGATTTAAGCTGGAGCTGCTTGTGTGTCATTGGCCTGTTAGATGATCCCGCGTATCAGCTTGCAGTTTCCAGCACCTTGGAAGGAGCAGCAGAGTCGCTGCTTTGCCGTTTTGTCCCAAAGCCACATGCAGCAGCCAGACGAACTGTAGACACCATATAGCACACGATTCGAAAAACCCCCCCCCCCCCCCGGGTACTGTCTGGAGGCCCTGTTTCCCTGCACTGCAGTCAGTCATATTCACAGTCGTTTGTACTGATATTTAGGGTATGTTTGGGTGTGCTTCGGGGGGGCTCTGCTCAGGTGGGTGGTGGGGGCTTCCTGAGATGTTCCACTGTGATGTTCAGCCGTAACGCTCAGCCGTGATACTCAGCTGTGACACTTAGCTGCAATGCTCAGCCGTGACGTTCAGTCGCGATGTTCAGTCACGATGCTCAGCCGTGACGTTCAGTCGTGATTTTCAGTCGCGATGCTCAGCCGTGATGCTCAGCTGTGACACTCAGCCGCAATGCTCACCTACGACGCTCAGCTGTGACGCTCAGCCGTGATGTTCAGCCATGATGTTCAGTCGCGATGCTCAGCCTCAACGCTCAGCCATGACGCTCAGCCATGACGTTCAGTCGCGATGCTTAGCCTCGACGCTCAGCTGTGCCGCTCAGCCATGACGCTCAGCTGTGACGTTCAGTCGTGATGTTCAGTCGCGATGCTCAGCCGCGATGTTCAGTCATGATGTTCAGTCGCGATGCTCAGCCGTGACGCTCAGCTGTGATGCTCAAACGTGATGCTCAGCCATGACGTTCAGTCACGATGCTCAGCCTCGACGCTCAGCCATGATGCTCAGCCGCGACGCTCAGCCGTGACGTTCAGTCGCGATGCTCAGCCTCAACGCTCAGCCGCGACGCTCAGCCGTGACATTCAGCTGTGATGCTCAACTGTGATGTTCAGCCATAATGCTCAGCCATGATGTCCCAAAGCGAAGGAGAGTGATGGAGACGCCTCCCTGTCCCTCAGCGAAACCGCCTAACAGAGAATTAACTGCCAGAGCTTTTGGCTTTTCGCTTTGGGCTGGGCTGCCCATTTGGACAGATTGGCTGGATGAAGAAATCGAAAAGAAAAATATTTCATGATGAGAAACAAACGGTTTTGGGAAAGATTTTTAAAAAATCCAACGGTACGAGTTAAAGGAGCGGGAGAGCCAGGGGGGCTGGGGGGTTTGGGGGTCTGTTTATGATCCCATCCAGCGTTTCTACAAAAGAGCGAGTGGCAGAATATCGTCTGCAGGCTAATTAAGCAGCTAATCAAATCCAGGCCCACCCCTGACTGAGCATCGAAGCTTCTCTTGTTAGGAAAGAATTTCCGTGCTCACCACAAAGACGGAGTGGGAAGCAGGAGGCAGAAGAGAGGCGGGAATCAGCCAGGAATGTGTCAGAGTGTGTCCTACGGCGCCCCCTGTTCCCTTGCTGCGTCTGTGCGCGTAGCTTTGTTTGTTCTGGTGTGCTGGCCAGACCGATCCCAGCGCAGGGTCCCTGTCTGACCGTAATCGAAGCCCTCAGGAAACTCCCCAAATCAAAAGCAGCCAGCGCTTTGCACAGAAATTCCGCAAAACGAAAATTCCTGGCGCGAGGGAGCTGAGGAAAGGGGGGAAAGGCATGTTAATGACTGGCTTCGGTCTGCACACCGCACAATGGTGGGGGGTCACTATCTTAGAGAGCCGCTGTGTTCGAATGGACACCTCCCAGACCGGGAGAGATGTGATCCACTCATACTGGAATCTGGCTCTGGTGATCCCATTATAGTGGATCCTGGTCCTGGTGATCCCATTGTAGTGGATCCTGGCCCTTGTGATCCCATTGTAGCGGATCCAGGCCCTGGTGATCCCATTATATTGGATCCCGTTTCTCCGGCTGCCCTTCCATCACACACTGGCTGTCAAGCTGTCACAGGTTTACCCCAGAGCAAACACACGGCGATCTGCAAAATGTCTGTTAAGCAGACAGGGCTACAGCGCTCACACTGTCCCAGTGAACAATGAACAGCCTGCCCCTGAACAGAGATGCAAGCCAGTTACCTCAACGCCGCCAAATCCAGTGTTCCAGGCCTCGTATAAGGCGCAGTGAGACTTTTGATTCTAATTGGAGATGAAGTGTGTGTGTGCGTTTGTGTGTGCACTTGCGTGTTTTTTTTTTGGAGAACAAATCCCACTTGGAGATGCCTGGCTTTGATAAATCCTCGATCTCTCCCCACACAGGATGCTAACACACATACACACACACACCCACATGCACGCGCATATACACACACGCTGAAATAGAAGGAACAACAGAGTAATCAGGGGGAATGTCTAACAGATGGAGCTGATGGGAATTTGGGTTTCTGTGTGTCTGACAGCCATGGTGGCCTATCAGCTCTGGTGTGTGTGTGTGCGCGTGTGTGTGTGTGCATGTCAGAGAGGGTCCTGATGGGTGGGGTTAAATGTGCGAGCAGCCAGTCCTGCTGACGTGTGTGTCCTGTCATGCGTGCCGTTGTGCTTTCACTGCTGCCCCTGTCTGCTTTTTCAGGAATGTCTATAAAGACTACCGCTTTCTGGAGCTAGCCTGTGACACCCAGGACGACGTGGACAGCTGGAAGGCCTCTCTGCTCCGTGCTGGGGTGCACCCCGAAAAAGTCTCAGTGAGTACCTGTAGCGCCCTCTGCGTCTCCTCCTGCTCCCATGGTCCATCAAGACAGGACCAGGGGCGTCTCTGCACTGCAGTATCACCATGTGGGACATTAGGCTGGGGGGGATCCCCACTCTGGGTTTAATCATCGTCCTCCCCCCTGGCCCGCCCACTTCTGTCTCCGTCTTGGGCCACGTTCACAAACGAGATGCTCCCAGATGTTTCGGCTAACTCACTCGGGTTGTGATGTTAGGACGGCATCGGGGGGCTCTTGGCGCATTTAAAGGCTCACACACAAGTCGCAGGCCCCAGAGACAGGCTTTGGGCATTCCTCTGAGCTCTGCTGGCTTTCACGAACCTTCGTGTATCGCATCTGTCTGCATTTGGCCTCCTCTCCCATCGCCGCGCTTCCTCTTTCCCCCACCAGGCGGACGGCGAGAACTCCGGCCCTTCAGACTCCTTCTCCATGGACCCACAGCTGGAGCGGCAGGTGGAGACCATCCGGAATCTGGTGGACTCCTATATGGCCATCGTCAACAAGTGCATCCGAGACCTCATGCCCAAGACCATCATGCATCTCATGATCATCAACGTGAGCCCCCACCTCGCCTCCTGGCACTACCCTGCCTACTGAGTCAACCCCCCCACCCTGGTCCCGCCTCCTGGCTCTCCATTCGCCCTCTCGCTGCCACTGGTCCCCTGTCTCCCTTCCAGGTAAAGGAGTTCATCAATGCCGAGCTGCTCGCCCAGCTCTACTCCACGGGGGACCAGAACGCTCTCATGGACGAGTCGCCGGAGCAGGCCCAGCGACGGGACGAGGTCCTGCGCACACACCACGCCCTCAAGGAGGCACTGGCCATCATCGGTGACATCTCCACCTCCACCATATCCACACCTCTGCCGCCCCCTGTTGACAGTTCGTGGCTACAGGCTGGTTCAGGTCGCAGGTGATGTGTTTTGAAACAAATAAAAACAGCGTAAAAAAACAATGTACAAATTTTCATTTAATGCTGCCATTGTAAGTGTAGCTAAAGTCCTAACCTGATGTTTATCTAAAGCTGTCATCTGGTAAATATGATGATGGTGCTGTCAGGATCTGCTGTTTATTAGCTCCACTCCACATGAACTCTCTCACCCATCACAGGTCTCCTCCCCTCAGCCCAACCGCTCCCAAGAGGTTCCCCTCTGGCCCCCGGGCCCCTGCTCGTGGCCCTGCCCCTACAGCGCCCCCCGTACCATCCCGTCCGGGCCCCCCTGGTCCCTTCAATAACAGCTCAGATGCTTTCCAGCCCCCCCAGGTGCCCAGTCGCCCCAACCGAGCCCCTCCCAATATTCCCAGGTAAGCCAGGCCCGGACACTCATCAGACCCTCAACATCCTGCATGCAGTTTCCACTAGGATTGGGTGTTCTGGCCTAAAATTAATATCACGGTATAATTTAAAGCATTGGTGGTAGCGGTATAAATCCCATTGTTTTTGTTATTTTTCCAATATAGATGCTCTTGAAGGGGTAAAACCCTGGTATGGTAACTGCCTGGTAGTTATCACTGTACCCTTAACAGTATTACCAGGGCATATTTCACATAGTACCCTGCTATTTTAAGAATAATTGTGCAAAACAAAACTGCCATTATAGTAGAAAAAAATAGAAAACCTGTTCTCAAGTGACTTACATGCATGAAAAACACTTCATTGTGTGCCACCATTTTTCATGAAATACAATCAAGCTGCACAAACTGGAAATAAGAACCAACTTGAAGTGCAGCAGGACGTGTTTGGATCTGAGCTGATGGAAAAGGCTGCTTGTATCACCACCCCATGCAGCCACTGTTGCCCGACAATCGTTTTCTGCCTATTGTCTGACTTTATAAATCCAAGTCCATCCATCCATCACCACAACTTCTTACTCTCAACTGGGGTCGCAGGGGGGACCGGAGCCTATCCTGAGAACAATGGGCACCAACCCTGGGCAGCTGCCAACACACCACAGGGCACACATACTCACGGGGCCAACTTAGAGTCTCCAGTCAACCTGTCCTGCAATCTTTTGGACAGTGGGATGGAAACTGAGCCCCCAGCGGAAACAGCATGAACTCCACCCAGAAAGGACCTACTCCCGACCCGGGAACCGAACCCAGGACCTTCTTGCTGTGAGGCAGCAGCACTAGGCACTGCACCATTATGCTGCCATAAATCCAAATCCATTCCATATAATGGAAGTTCCACCAGTAACAAACTCTCCCCTTAGTGGCAGCACTTTCAGCCATTTCTTCGTTTAATCAGCTCTGACGTTTCCGAGGCGATTCGCTGGCGTAGGCTGATGACAGTGAAGCCTGCTCTACCAATTAGCATGGTGTTGTCAAAGATTCCGATGTACTCTATATACCCCTTATACCACCCACCTTTAGTTTCAACAGTACGTTTGAAGAAGGGTAACATACAGTAAATAAGCACCATGTCATACAATGACGATAAGACCATTTTGTACCATTAACATAATTAACTTTAATGAGTTCTCTAATTGCTATGGGATCCACGGGTGCAAGTGGTTCAGCCTTACTGGAGGAATGAAGTTTCTCACTCTCACCAAATAGTATCTGTTAGAGCACAGTTCGGACATTATGGATCACATTCACCACTGATTACGTATGAGTTAGAGTCTAAGCATGAATGTAAGGCTGAGGGTGGCTTTGAGACCAAAGCACATCCCTTCCTGGTAGGATATTCAGGTTCTGATGTCATGTGCAGTGTCTAAGCGGGCCAGCCTCCCACTGAAGAATAATCTGCTATTCTGACTTTATTTTCCCATGTAGAAAAAGAACAAGGTGAGATTCAGCAAGTCAACTGTTTATCAAGAGGTGTATTTAATGTACTTAGAACTGGACCAAGGTTCCAAGCCACATTTAAGCCCAGTACTTGTATAATATTAAAATTTGCTGATATTTTAATAAATAGGGTGAACCAGGTCTGAGTGTATATGGAGGAGAGTATTAGAGACAGAGGTTACTCATATGCCGAAAGCACTGACACTTAGGCACATATGAAGGCATTATCAGAGACGGGGGTTACTTAGAAACTGAAAGTACCAATACGCAGACACGTTTGATGGCATTATCAGAGAGAAGTTACTCATAAGTCGAAAGCACTGATACTCAGTAACATGTGGCGGCATTATCAGAGACAGAGGTTACTTATAAATTGAAAGTACCGATACTCAGACACGCTTGACGGCATTATTAGAGCGAGAGAGATTACTCATAAGCCGAAAGGACTAATTCTCATACTCATGGCATGACACTGAACAATTCTTCTAGTTAGGAGGAAGGAACAGCGACAAGAGTCACCGTGGTGACAAGAGGAAGAGTTTGCTAGGAGTTGACCTGGAGAAGATAAGGTGGGTTGTGTTAAGGGACACACAGGGTTTAGGAAAAGGAAGGGCATGTGAGAGTCCACCCTATAGTGTGGGAAAGTGACGCACAGATACTCCTATTTGCGTTTCGTTTCAGCTGCAGGTGGCGCTCTCCCATGCAGCACTGAGATGTACTGCGCATAGATAGGGTTCCAGCCGGGCCAGTCTCTCTCTGAATCGGCATTTTCTTCTCGCCTGTTCTTGCTTTACCTCTGTCATTTCTCCATCCATCCATCTTTTCCCTCTGCGACCCCTGCTCTCCCTCCTTCCTTTCTCTCTTTCTTTCACTCTTCCTGGTTTTTGGCTCCTCTCTCACCTTCTCTCTGCCTCATTTCAGCTACACTCCAGATTGTCTCCCTTTCCCAATTTTTTCCCTCCTTTTTTCACCCGTTCTCTCCCTCCATTTCCGCTTCCCTCCTCGTGTGCTCACACCTACGCCTCTTTGCCCTTATCCTCCACCCCGTCCCCATCATCGCCGCGTCGCCACTCATCCCCATACGCTCCTCTTCTTCCCTTGCTCCTTTTCATTCTGCAACACGCCGGCTGCCTCCTCCTCCTCACCCCCCAGACGTACCCCCCCCTTACGCCCCCGTTCCCAGTCTCAGTGCACTCTACTATCCAGCTGCATTCCCCACAGAGCCCCTTCAGCGCCCGCGCTCACATGCCATGTCCCCTGTGCTAATCCAGTCTCGCTCAGTTGACCCCTGAACACCGTCAGGTCAGCCGCCTATCCGGACACCATCGCTGCACTCGTCGGCACCGCAGCCAGCCGTTCCCGTAAGCTATTCCCGCCTCCGCCTCGGCATCAAGCCCAGCACGACCACAGCATTCCCAGACCGGCACAGTGTGCCTGAGAAGAACATCTCCTGCTGTCTGTACAGTAAAAAATGATGTAGCACGTTCTCGATGTAGATGGGCCTTCTGCTCCAGCCTAGGGCTCAGTACGTCCTTCTGAGGTTCTGTGAGACACGTGTCCCTGACGTTGATTTTTACTGTCCCTGCTTTTATTATCTCAGTGTTATTGTACCCCAGCTGTAAGCAGTGAGATAGTTGTGTGTGTCTGGGTGGTCAAATCAGTGATGTATGGGGAGATGCCTACAGGTTTCTTTAGGTCCCTTACGGAAGGTTTGTAGGACATGATGAACCTGACGAGATGGTCTGCCTGCATTGCTACTCCCGACTAGAACCAAACACCCCCCCAGCACCTTCACAGACTCTGAGTGTATCAGGCTTCATGTGTTTAGATTAGGAAAAACCCGCCCCATGCTGGTGTTTTTCTCCCTCCTTTCACTGGTCCACCCCCGAGTTTTCCTCCTTCCCATTCCTCCTACCCTAATGCTCCTTAATGTTCTCTGCGGTGCACAATCCTACACCTTCAGCTGTCTGTACCCATCAGCTGTGAGCATAGATGGGTGGATGGACAGATGGATGGCTGGCCTTTTTTGCGTGCAAACTGTCTGTTAATATATATTGTGTTGTTGACGAGGCCACATTTTTACAGTAACTGTCATTTGATTGGTGCTCTAAATGTCCTCAGTGCTCCAGTGTATAGCAGTAGCAGATCTTAAGCAAATCCTCTCATTAACCTATATTAATGTTATATATAATATATATCCCATGTGGTGGCAGAACCCTGAGGGTACAGAGATCTGCGGGTTCATGCGGTCGGTGCTCTCTGTGCAGATCCAGCCTTACTAACTCTGTGCTGTGTCTGTGTTCCTGTCCAGGAGACACCCACCGGCTGTGCCCTCCAGGCCAGAGCACTGAGACCCCCCCCTCCCCCCCGGCCTGGCCCCCAAAGGACCCCCGCTGGCACGCCGTCATCGCCCTTAGAGAAGCACGTCAGTGAGCCCCCCCCCCCATGCTGCGGGCTGCTGGACTAGGCTCCGCCTTCGTGCCATTCTGTACATATCAGTGTCGCGTCTGTGTATCACATGTGAATGTCCTGCGGGGACAAAGAGCATCCCGGTCAGGGTAAACAGCATCTGCGGCTCTGTGTCTCCCTCCATCCCGGGTAACACTTCCTCCCACTCACTGTTATGTTTGTTCTCTCTGTAAATTAACATATATAAATAAACATATTATATATATATATATATATATAAAAAGTATTTCCTGGGACAGACTCTCTGTGAGCCACTGGGGAAGTGGCTGAACGAGAGATGTATTTTACACATCCATACGCGTAGCTTTTTCAAATAAAACATGTCAGTCCACTGAGAAAAAACTGTAGTCATACTATGAAATATTTTTCATTTTTAGTTTTCAGTACAAAGAGCTCTAGTATTTCATAACATGATGTCAAAAATAGGGGGAGAAAAAGAGAATGCTTAAAAATTCAGTTTAGAACAGAATAGTTTTAGCTAAGCATGTGTTTTTCTTTATATATAGAACTACCTCATACGTTAACACACTAACCAGTTGTCTAAACTTTATATATTTCTGTCAACACATTAAATGCATGTGAGGCTGGAAAATGCTTCTCATCCTTTCCTGGAGAAACAATCTGGTATAATCTGTGGGATTCCCCCAATTCTGCTGGGCTGCAGAGGATCAGCAGCTGAAGTGAAACACAGAGGTGACTCCTAGTGGTGACACCTGTGTACTGCACAAGTACGCTGAGCTTAAACGCATCATGCTGGGGAATATCACCTTCCCATCCATCCTGAGTGTTTATTAAATGTGCATAAATGTACCAAGAAACGTAACTAGACAGCCTACAGCCATGGTACCACACATGTCATTAAAATTAACATTTAACACACTCTCATTGCAATTAATGATGATCAGGGTTCCTAGAACTGTGGCAGCTCACTGTGATGCCCTTGTCTGATGGGGACATGAAGGTTAGATGGTCCTGACCACCAAGAAGATGGAGACATGAGCAGAAAAACAAAACAAGCCTCACGATTCCCATATTCTTACATCACGTATCAGCTATCGTAAAAAATAAGAAAATAATACTGCGCTCTTCTCATTAAAAACCATAAGTACTCTACTCCTGTCACATATATATTACGTTTGTGACATGAACCAGGATACAGTGCAGCTGAGGCTATTTTATTTAAAACATATTAAAACAGAAAACATTCAACTGTCAAGCATAGAGTTTTCAGTATTTGATGCATTAAACTGAAACCTGTGCCAGTTTGCCGGCTCATCTGGACCTTTTTAGCATGTAGCTCTTTCCATCTCATTCACTAAATGGGGTTGGATCGCGACGAGTCCTACAAATGGGGGGGCACAATGTCGGCACAGTCGTGGTCGGTGCAGGGGGCTCAACTGCCGGCATTCTGCTCTCCAGCCGTGTCCTGAGGAGGGCGCCATCAGTCCTTCCCCCGCAGGATGCGAGACAGGTCCTCGTGGATCTCCGCCTCGTCCCAGGGCCCGTGGATGTTGTCCTTGTGCCTCTGCAGCCACAGCAGTAGCAGGGGGCAGAGCAGAGTCAGAGCCAGCAGCGTCAGGGTCAGAAGCAGAGCGCCTGCCGCGGACAGACTGGCCAGGCCAGCCACGCCCCCCAGTGACACCAGCGCCGCCGCCCAGGGGAAGGTGCACGGGGCCACGTCGCGCAGGCGGTGCAGCAGACAGGGCCAGAGAGCAAACACCAGTATGGCGCACGTCATCATGGCGAAGACGTACAGCGCCCCTGGCAGGCGGGAGGCCAGGCACACAGACGCGAAGAGGGCCGCGTTGAGCGACAAGCTGCCTGGCGGGCTGGGCTGGGCGTAGGGGAAGGACACCAGGTGGGCCAAGAGCATGAGGGCCGCCATGGCGTACACAGTGTCCGTGCTCACGGACTCTGTCAGCGTCTTCAGCACCGGCGAGAAGCCAAAGGTGAAGGCCATGAAGATGGTGGCGCTCTGAAGGTCGGCGCAGCGTGTCCGCTCCCCGCTGTGGCCCCTGCCCAGGGCCCGGTACAACCCGTAGCCTAACAGGGCACACAGCACGCTGCCCAGCAGCAGTGTGGCTGGAGCCAGCTGGCCCTGGTCCATGTAGTACCACAACGTGAGAACTACAGCCACACAGGACAGCTGCTGAGCCACTAGGCCTGCCTCCCGCACCACGGCCCAGTAGCGGTATCTCCGCACACCCACATTGCGCCGCAATTCCTCCAGGAAGCGACTGTCCACGTAGTTATCCGGGAAGGGTTGGCGCTCGTACAGCACCTTCCGCCAGGGGGCGCCGTCCGCGCCCATGGCCCGTCAGAACAGGAATCGCCCTTACAGCAGGTGCATGCAGCTGTTGGGAGATGTGGGGCAGTAAGCCGAGAGCACGCAGCCCAGTAATACAGACATCCAATAGGTTCCGTTAATAAACTGCACTAGATGTCGGGATGAAGTCGTGAATGCAGCGTGATGTTCTCCGTAGGTAGGAAATATTTCAATGTCGTCATCTGCCAGGCGAATAATAAACGGATCAGACGTCGAGCTACAATAAAGTCTCTCTAACTGCAGACGTATTTGCCATTACTGAAATAACAAGAGTAAACGATGTCATTAAAGTGTCTATTCGATTAAATTTGTACAAACCTGTAAAAGACTCGCCAGGATCCGCCTGATTGTTGTGCGCTTCAGCACCCGGAAGCGATCGTCCTTTGGAATAACCATGTGATAATGCGGGAGCGCCCCCTGGTGTGGGGCGCGGGGTTTGCCTTAAACGATGTATTTATATTGTCACATAATAAACTTTCAGGTATTCGCTAATGGGAATTGAATATCATATTTTCTGATAGCAAAATTATAAGTAATTCCTTTCGCGATGAGACTGATGTTGAGGTGAAAAGATGCGTTTGTGCCTGCTTTGAGTTTACCTACAATCGTATAGACTGTCATGCCAACAGCTCCGTTTCCGAGGGCGAACGGGAAAGTCCACTTACTTTCAGCTTCTTTGGATTACTACTCGTTAGGTGCCTTTTTCGGGGATGTGTGACCCTTTTGTTATATTAATAGCAAGCACTGTGATTACAGTAAACACCAGAGCAGTGTCTGTAGGGTCTGCATAGTAGTACAGAAATATACATGCAAAGAAAACATAATGATCAGCTGCGACTTCGGACATTCATGCAAATAACCCTAATATTCCATTTGTTATGAAAATGGCACTACTAATAGAAAACGTTTTTATCATTCCCACGTTTTAATAAAATTTTATGCTAAATTAAATGCCACGAATAGTGCATCCTGGGAGCGAAATTTCTAGTTAAATGTGTTGCAACGGAACCAGTCCTTACTATTGAAAATAAATTACCTCAAATGACCTAATTATTCGAGTTACTTTCCAGTACTTCACAAACACTTTCAGACACAGATATATGAACGATAAACATTTATTTGACTTTAGTTACGTTACACTCAGTCTGCCTGAATATAAAGCAGGTGCGAGTAAAACCAGCGAATACAAATACTGACAGTAAAAACGGAGGCACTTAGACGGAGGGGTACAGAGCGGCGACAAGGCGCAGGATCGTGCCGCGCGCAGGGCAGCCGCTTGCGAGGCGCCGCCCTGGTGGCCAAGACGCAGCAGTCTGCCTCCCTCGTGGGAAACGAGTCCGTTCACATTTTGAGCGCAACTTCGATTCACTTGCATAAACAGGCCTTTGACAGAGATCCGTGAATACAAAGGCTGGACTCAACGTGTATTTATTCATCTGCTCACGGGGATCCGTGTTGCATGCAGACAAGCGCAGCATGAAGATGGGTCTAAGCTGTGCTCATCTTCCCAGACTCCTGGTTGTATGTGCCACAGTCCTGCCTGATGTTAGTAACCTAAGGCGTTGCTTAGCATGAAATGCGCAGCCCAGGAGCGAATTTAGCATACAGTGCTATACCATCCCTTTATATAGCTGAACCCCTCCCAGGTCAGGCTAGGACCCCGGTCCCCTAGCCTGCTGTGACGCCAGGGTCAGATTTTAGTAGTCCTTCTCCAAACCTGCAGCAATTCCTATCTCCAGTTAAGTCCAAGGGTCACACTCAGCGGCACTGTAACATTATCCTGAGTTATTAGCAAACAGAAAAGGGTCTTTCTACCATTGACCCCATTGTGTTTGGGTCACAGAAATGGCTGGGATGAATTAATGCTACCATTTCTTTCTAAGTTTTGCCCACAAGAATTTGCAGCATTTTGTACTGGACTCCCATGGCTACTGAAGTGAGCTTAGTAAGCATCCGATTACCATTTTATTTGCCCGTAGATCCCATTCAGCCTAGATGCAGACTGACTAGCAGACCCACAATGTGGTTCTGGCCCCACACTTACAGGCTCCACATCCTATACAGGAATGCCTTTCTGCACTATAGATGGAAACACAGGACCTCGAAACCACGGTGCCCCCCCCCCTTCAGGAGCGAAAGCAGAGGTGTGTCAGTGCAGCGGCAGGCCCGTCATCGCTTACAGCCCATAAATCATGCATGCCGAGGATCTAATGGCTGCTTCTCTAGGGGGTGCACTTCCAGTCTCACTAATGGACAGGATGCTGTCACTAGGGGGTGACAGCAAGTACAGCCAGGAGGCCTGTAAACAGTCACGTGGTCAATATATTAGGGGTTAGTGTCAAATAGACATACAAAGCATTAAATATGACCTATTTCTTACAGATTAAGATGAATATAAAAGTAATTCATTTTCCAACTAAAATTATAGCCCTGGGTCTCAATCTCCGTTAGGTCAGCAGCATGGAGATCTAATTAAAACCCTAAGATTGGGAACCTGGATATTGGGAGGAACACCGAACAGTCCCAAGGATTTTAACGAGCAACTCAATAGTGTGAAACTGGAGACAAAGACTCTAGAGTGACAAGCAAAGGATGTCCACTGACCTCAGGCCATTAGAGAAGAGTGGATGGATGGACAGAGCTTGGAAGAATGTGCTTCACAGCGTGTATGTGTGTGTGCGCGAGTGTGTGTATGGTCCGTCGGCCGTGCAGGGTAAACACCCAACAGAGATGAGGAGGGTAGGCCCCCCCCCGACTGCATGTAAAGTCAGACTCCGCCCACCCCCCCCCCCCCACCCCCCAAGCATGTGGATGCTACGTGCGGTTCTTGCGCTTGTCGTCGAAGAGGCTGCGCAGCAGGTACACCTGCAGGCCGGACACCAGCACCATGACCAGCAGGTTGACGCAGGACCACGTGTTGACGCGCTCGTAGTTGCTCTCCTGCAGGTTGCGGTCGCGAGCCTCGAACGCACGCAGCACCGTCTGGATCTGCAGGCTCTTCCCCAGCCGCGCCTTGACGCTGTTGATGGTGTCCTGCAAGACGAGCGGGTGCCGTGCTGGTGAGTCTCACACGCATGGGCTCGTGCATACGCGAGCAAACCAAACGACACCCACATGGAAGAGTGACCGATATGAAGAGCGAACTGCATCAGGCTTTCTGACCACACGAACATTTAGTTTGTCTACCTGGCAAACATGAAGAAACTACCGGAACATTCTAACTGGGGCGCTCTTGGTGGGCTTCTTTGGGATCCTCTGCTCTCCCAGGGAATTAGAAACGAACGGCAAGTTAGCTGGGTCACTGTGACACCGGGTGAGGCCACCATGATCCGAGGGACCAGACGGCAGTGTCAACAGGGCCTCTGCACAAGGTCACCAGCCGCATAACGCAGACAGCACTGGGATTAATCAGCACTGCTCTGCTGTACAGCCACTGGGCCTGGTTGGAGGTCTAATCTGGAAAGGATAGGAGCAGTGGTGTTTCAGCCTCAGTTACCATGATGTCCTCCAGCTTCATGTCCAGCAGGTCCGTTCCGTGGACGTATTCCTTCCAGTCCTGGTCGCTTTCCACGTCCTCCATGTTGTCCAGGATTAGCTCGAAGAAGATGATCTTCTCAGAGACAGTGCTGAAGGTGTTGTCAAAACAGAACATGTAGTCCCCGTCGTCCGTCTCCACCCTGCAGAAGCGAAAATAACAACGTGGTAAATGGGGATCTCACTTGCCAATCAGAGAGAGGCAGCGCCACCTACGTGTGAACGCCGTCCGACTTCCTGTGGTCCCTGGCCAACACGTGTCCACTGGGCGAAGAAAGGGAGAAGTCAACATCGAGGCCAGCCCCGTCCAGCACCTAAGGGTCATAGGAGGGACAGAAGGGGACAGAAGGCAGATGTCAGAGAAGCCTGAGGGACCAGCAAATAAAGCCAAATGATCCTTTATACATTTATGTGACACCTGGGACTTCAACCCAAAACCCTTGATTTACTAGTACAATGCTCTACTTGTTGAACTGCTGGAGCTGTTTAGTGACAGGCAGAAGTGACTTGGGAGTGATGTGACAGATTACATCCTCAGATATAGCAAATTCAGACGATTCAAGGTCGAAGAAAATCATCAATCTTCAAACCACTTATCCTGGTCAGGGTTGCTTGGGGGCCTGGAAGCATACATTCACACTATGGGCAATTTAAAGCAGGGTTTCTCAACCCAATCCTTGGAGACCCCCCAGACAGTCCATATTTTTGCTCCTTCCCAGCTCACAGCCAATCAAGAACACCGAATCCCTTTGTATAGATCAGTGTTTCTTAACCCAGTCCTCGGTGAACCCCAGACAGTCCATGTTTTAGCTTCCTCTCAGCTCCCAGCGCACCTGTACCAAGTATTTGGTGTTCCTGATTGGCTGGGAGCTGGGAGGGAGCAAAAACATGCACTGTCTGGGGTTCGCCAAGGACTGGGTTAAGAAACACTGGTATAGATGCACTGGGAACTAGGAGGGAGCAAAAATGTGGACTGTCTGTTGATCCCTAAGGACTGGATTAGGAAACACTAATTTAGAGATGCCAGTAATCCCAAATGCATGTCTTTAAACTATAGGAGGAAAGCAGGGGAAGGACATGGCATACAAATCCAGAGTAAAAATGGGACTTGAACCCCCAACGCTGGAGGTGTGAAGCAACAGTGCTGCCTCCCGAACCACCAGCCCCCCCCCCCATGAAAGGTGTCACAGACTTCAGTAGACAAAGTTGTAGTAAATGTCATATACCCAAATTGTCCCCAATCTGACTGCAGGTTCTGCAGTGTTACACAAGCGACAAATAATCAGACATGTCCTTTTATTTGCCCTGTGCTCCAAATTGAGGAGACTGCCAAGATGTGCAAGATGGTGTAACACTAGTGTGACATAAACTTCGCTTGACTTTATATACCGTGGTCCATTTGCATACTTACCCCATTACACATAGTTATTGCTACTGACTGTTAACTCATTCTGATAGCAGCGTTGCCTTGCCATCTTTGGACATCGGAATTTCACGGTGTTCAGAGAAACACGTGACAAAATTTGAAATCCGAAACTCACTATCTGATCTAATACTTATAATCCCTCTGCTGACATCAACTTTAACTAAGATAACGGTTCCTGGGAATAACACACGAAGAGATACACGACACACGAGACTTTAAACCGGCTTGTCTCGTTTGTTTTTTATTGGTTTGGTTTATTGTAAATGAAGCTCGATGAAAAGCCGATCACCTGGTACTCGATCTCCAGGGAGGCGTCCTTCCTCATGGTCTGGAAGAAGCACTCCTTGCGGCCGGCGGGCAGGGTGAAGGTGAAATCGCTGTCCAAGGACTGCGAGAAGGAGGCCCCCACCTCGGCGATGGACACCGACACGAATAAAGCCACCAGCATCGCAAACGCGCCCATGATTACGGGTCTGCGCCGGTGGCGACGAACAGAAGAGCCGAAGCGCTGAGCTGCAGCCGAGCGACTGCGTCCCCCTCCGACCGGCGGAAAGACTTTTCTATGTTGCGCTTAAGTTCTACGGTAGCCGATCGTGCGTGGCCCTCTGCCGCCCTCTGCCGGCCGGATGTCTGCCAGCAAGCACGCACAAAAATGACGAATATAAATGTCACATAACATATTTCACACATTCCTAATCGTGTCAGTAAATGTAGTGTGCGGCAGTACACCTTATCGGCTATGTACGTATCAGAAAGTAAGATAAGGAAATTGAAAATAATAACTGTCATGTCAGTTTAAAAATCTGCATTACATGACGATATCCTTTTCCGCTGATTCTATTTAGCTTGCACACATCCCCTTTGAAATCAAAAATAAAATTGAACAAACGTGGGAAATAGTCGCTACATCGGCTACATGTTTTGCAGCTCAGAAATACCCACTAATTTAGCCACCTACATAATTTGTGAATTTCGATTTTTAAAAGAACATGCAGAAGACTAATATGCCATCATAGCTCCTGAGACAACACTAAGAAATATGAGGACGGAACAGAAAACGGAAACGCTGCTGCCTTGAAAAAGATAAAATACGCTACGCAAATTACGCTACGTGAAATGCGCAGAGGGCTGGCGCACGTGAACCTTGCGTTAATTCCCAATGACATGTGAAACGGCGCGCGGGGAGTCGCACTTTACGACGGTCACAGAATACGGTGTGACGCGGGGACTCCGGCTCCGAGCCGAAGGGGGAGGAACCGAGAGCGGCCGCGTCACGGGGGCGGCGGGGGGTGGCGAGCAGAGAAAGCGGAATCGCAGCGGCTGGAGCTGGGGCGGCCAGACGATCGGCACCTCGCTGGGGGGGAAGGAGCAGCCGCTGAGGGGGGGGGCGCGGTAACGTGGAAGCGGACACGGACACGGACACGCATCGCGGTCGAATCGGGCTGCCTGGGGAGAAAGAGCGACGGGAAGAAGAGAAACGAAGGCAAAGAAAAAATAAAACATAAAGCGAGGAAAGAGCGAGGATGTGGGTCCCCGCGGGAAGATAATGAAGAGGCTGAGCGTGTTGTTGCCGTGCCTGATAGTAGCGCTCCTGTGCGGGTGAGTGTGCGCGCCTTCCCCGCGCGGCGTTACTCTGTGTCGGCGCCAGCCGCCCGCGCGCCATGGCCCCCGCGCCACGCCGCGCACCGCATCGCTCCATCGAGCCTTATTTATCCCCAAATCCCTGGGCTGTGCCAGTGCGCTGGGCAGCGGGAGGCAGGCCACAGGCAGGCGCTGCTCGGACGGGGGCGATGGAAGGCACGGCGTTTGTTTGGGGGGGGACCGAGGAGCCGGTGGAAGTCCGATTACATTTAGTCGGGAAAATGTCCCAATATGCATCCTAATATTCATTCTAATATTACATCCTAATATTCGTCAGAATAACATATCATAATAGGCACCCTAGTATTCATCATATTAACACATCCTAATATTCATACTAATATATCCTAGTATGCATCGTTCTGGTCAGTGTGACTCCGCTTGCCGGGTCCAGGTGACCTTCTGCCGATGGCATATTTATTCTCTCCCCCGGTCAGGTTTTGTTTGCATTCTGTCGATACTGATGCCATATTGTCAGCCTGGTACTGATCGGATCTCACGTATAAAAGTGTAACATGTGGTCGGAGAGCGACCCGCTTGCGGTGTGTCGCATGTCCCAGGAAACAGGTGGCAGGTGGCTTTTTAATGTTATTAATGTCCCTTTTCATAATCGATAGGTGATGTACGCTGCAAAATATAAACCCAATTGAGAAAATGTAACCATTTCAAATGCGTTTGCTGGTGACATATCGGGATCCAACATTGCTCTACCAGTAGTTTTTATTAATGCATCATCTGTTTATTTCAGTGACGTTACCTTCTCATCAGTGTTTAAAAGTGAAAGGTGCGTGGCAGACAAGTGTTTCCTTCCATGTTTCAGAGTGTTAACCCAAACCCACCGCGATCACGAACCTGTTAATCTTAGAAAGTAAAAGATTTTGTCTTCTCCATGCTGTAGTTGATGTCCGATAGGATAACAGTTTTTAAAAAATCGTTTAGAATTTTTTAACTGTTCAAGACACTAATAGCTTCATCTGGAGGTGCATTGACATAATTGACATAATGTCATGCACCGCGACCGTGCTGTTGTGAAGCGAAATACACTGGGGTGTCTCATCACGGACACGCCTGCCCCTTCGTGACTGTTGCATTTACACTTAATAGCAATGATAAGCTTTGCCTTCCATGTTACACGTGCCCTCGTGTGATGTTGCTGCTAATTACTCTTAGAAGCGATGTTGTCCTTCCTGTTCAATGGGTTTCCCGAATTTAATCAGGTGCTCAGCCATCTTTGGAAGGTTCTTTAACGTTACAAATGCCCTGGGAGAAAGAAATGAATGGAAAGTGAGTTTTATTTTAAAATCCCAGTTTGTAGCTGATATCTGTGTGAAGGACTTAGATGGTCATTTCTATACCTGTATATAATATCAGTAACCATAGTGTAAATATCTATACAGACGCTCCCCAGGTTACGATGGTTTTACGTTCCAATAAACCGGTCGTAAGGCGAAAATATCATAAGGCAAAAATGCATTTCAGTACAGCTCACCTAACCTAACAAACGGCATAGCATAGCCTAGCCTACCTTAAACATGCTTAGAACACATTAGCTTACAGTTTGGCAAAATCATTAACGCAAAGCCTGATTTTATAATAAAGTGTTGAATATCTCACGTAATTTATCGAATAATGTATTGAAGGTGAATAACGTTTACCCGTCGTAAAGTCAAAATATTGTGAAACGGTCTATCTAAATTTTACACCATTGATCTGTTTCTTACTGCTTCTTGCCCAGTAACGTCTGCATTTATGTTTAAATTAGCAGTTATTTGTGTAATGTTAATGTAATAATGCTAACCAGTGGACTCTATGTTCAGTTCTTGGACTGAAACAGCGTCTAACCCATTATTTTGCTTATTAGTTGTTCTTTGAGTATTGTGCCTCCGGCGATGTGTTGTCACTCTGTATCGGGTCAAATATGTCATTCAAACCATCTACCTTTACGACTGGAGGTTCTGAAGCGCTTCTTCCCCCTTTGTCTGTTTCTTGCTAAACCTGCTGAAAATCTCTCCTCATGTTCTGCTTGTGATGAGATTTATGTCATCAGCTGTGTTTCTCCATCTAAAATCCACAATACGGCTCCTTCACATAAAAGGCCTCCGTAGGAAATATGACTTTAAGTGCTTGTATGGTTTCCTCACCGTTTAGTCTATGGGAAGCTCCGTATGACAGTGGCAGTTTGTGACCATTGATGTTGTGAAACTACAGGCCACCTTACGCTGCCTCCGTTATCTGCTCTTCTTGGCTGCGGTAAGTAGCCATGTTTGAAGCCTGTCTCATCTCCACTCATCTTTGTGTGGACCTCATGTTTCTTGTTTGGGAACAAGGATCAATAGATACATACATACATACATACATACATACATACATATATATATATAATATATATAAATTGTTTTGAATTGAAGGAGGCGGTATGTGGTTCATTGGATTTCGACACTGTGTCTGTGATCGGAAGGTCACCAGTTCAAATCCCATTGTTGGCAGAGTGTTGTCACCATTGGGCCCCTGAGCAAGGCCCTTAACCCTAATTGCTCCAGGGACCATCTAACCCTCCTTTTGCTTCGGACGAGTATCTGCAAAATAAATAAAATGTAAAGTGTTTGAAGAATAATAGTATATTCTAATGATTCAGTTTATTTCATATGAGAAAGGCATATTCATTGTTCATTCTGCCCTCAGTGTTTATTGTTTGCTGTTTGTTCTTGACTGTTCCTTGTTCTGGCTATATGCTGCTCCATAGAAATGATTTTGTTTCACGTGTGTGAACTGACGAAGTGACTTAACTTGGAAAAAGTGCGAGAAAACCTTTATCTTTTATGAGATAAAGTCCTTAAATCTGCAGCTCAGCTCTGACACCGAGTTGCGCTTGTTGACATTAGCGTCGGCGCAGGGACATGTGTGCTGAAGTGAATCGGCGTTGGGTTGCTCTCGCATTTCATGGAGGCATCTGAGCTCATCTTCATTCTGTGTTGCTTCTATGGATGGTCAGTTTTTAACAGTTATGTGCTGTCAGGTGAGTTGGTCAGAGAAGCTTGTGTTGTAGCGTGTGTGTGTCCAGCTTCTCAGAAGCCTCGTTCTGCTGAGAGCTTGCTGTAACCTCAGAATGTCTGTGGTCCAACACTTCCTTATGTTAGCCTTTGGGGGGCGGGGGGATTGATTTCTACCTGACAGCAAGAGGTGGTTATGTGGGGACAGTGTCCCAGGAAAAGCTGTAGGGGGGTAGCTCCAGTGTGCAGGCTGTTGACCCACGAAGTGGCTCCTCAAGGTTTCTGCTGTCACACGGGGTCTGAGTCAGGCGGTTCAGCAAGATCCTTTTGGCTGGAGGAAAATCTATAGATTCGTTTAGAGGAGAAACGGCCCGTCTGCTCGCAGCTCCTGTTTGTCCTGTATTCCTCAGATCTCTCTGTGAAAGGGCCTGTGTCCATTCATCAGTAGCCTTGGAAAAGCACAAATGTGTGCTCTTATTTTTTAGCATAACACAGCATCTGAGCAGCATGTTCGCGTGTGACTGCAGATCGCGAGGAAAGTCTGTGTCGTGAAGTCTGCAGGAATTTCTCTGCAGCTTACTGGGTGAAAGAGATTTTCACTTTAATGTGTGCATTTATGCACGAAACCCGTAACGTAAGTCTTTGCCGTTTTCTCTAGTGTTCAGGCCTAAGGAGAATGATTGGTACTGAAACAAAATTGATGTAAAGGCATAACTTTAGTTTTTTTTGTTTAAGAATGATATCACCATGATTATCAGGCTTTAGCCCTGCCTCATTTTATTTATCTTTTGTAAGATGAGATATGTTGGTTATCTGACCTCATGCCCTTGGCCAGTGCGTGGGGTCTGTCAGTGGCTTCATCTGAGTCATGCAGAAGGATGTGGAATTCTGACAGCTGGATGGAGATAAGGACTGGTATGCCGCTGACCCTGTCTGCCAGCTCTTTGAATGCTGGTATGGGCGTGTAAACCCTGCTGTCCATCCTAACCCTATCCATTTAAAAACTGAAAAGGCAGAGAAGGCTTTCTGGCAGGTGATGAATTTCCTTATCGCTCTGCTCGTAAAGAAGGATGTTTGCAGCTTGATGGTTTAAGATGACACTTCTTCAGGGTGTATATTGGTTCTAGGGAAGTCTTCTGGACTTGGTAGTAGACTAGCTTTTTTCTGCAGTCCTCACTGTCCGTTGTAGTCTCTTCCTGTCCTGTTTGGTGGCTGAACCAAACCAGATCGTGACGGATGTGCAGTGAACAGCCTGGATCATTGCGGAGCAGAACTGGATCAGCAGCTCCGGCTGGCGCCGGAAGTACATTCCTTCTTGGGCCCTTTTCACAATTGTGTCTGTGCTGGCCGCCCACTTCAGGCCCTGGGAGATTGTTGGTCCCCGAAACCTGAAGGTTTCCACAGCAGACAGAGTGCTGTTGTGTAGGGTGAGGGGGGGCAGTGCTGGAGGCACCTCCTGAAGTCTGCTGTCATCTCCACCGTTTTAAGCGTGTTGGTCTCCAAGCTGTTCTGACTGCAGCAGAGGGCCAGCTGTTCGGCCTCCCGTCTGAATGCAGACTCGTCACCGTCCCCGATGAGGCCAAAGATTGTCGTCATCTGCAAACCTCAGGAAATGGGTCCCTGAGATGCGGTCATTTGTGTAGAGGGAGAAGAGCAGAGGGGAGAGGCCACACCCCTGGGGGGCACCAGTACTGATCGTCCGGGTGCTGGATGTGATTTTCCTCAGACTCACCTGTTGCTTCCTGTCAGTCAGAATATTTGTGATCCACTGTCAGATGGGGGCTGGTACAGGGAGCTGGGTGAGTTTGGGTTCGATTGCAAGACAAGACGACGTGTCCCTGATGGCCCAGTGTGCAGCCTGCTGCCGAGTGTGGCACAGCTCAGCGTTCGAGGACTGACGTGCTTATTTTCCGCCTGGATATACGTCATACTTCCAGAAGCTTCCCAGTCCTAAATTTTCAGGGAAAGACCTGCGTTCCCCGAACATCTGTCCATCTTCTCTCTGTCCCTCGCATCTCTGTGGGGCCCCAACACCGGTGTGCCCCTCTCTCAAGTGCCAGCAGCGGCCCCAGGACCTCGCCGGGCAGACACCAGCCTTCGACGGTAACGGTATGCGGATCAGGGAGGTCTGTAACGGTAACGGAACAGGATAAACTGGTCCTAGGCGCTGAGCGAAAGCTGCTTTATTACGTGTGAATAAAGGCGGTTTTATTTTCCTCTGAGGCCCTTTAAATCTCTCATTATTAAGTGGCTGTGGTTTAGTGCGCCATACGTGGGATGTTTTAGTGTGGCATACGTGGGATGTTTCTTGTGTATTTCTGCTCCCCACGGTAAGCTCTTCCACATCGGCAGAGCGGAGAGCCGGGCGGGCAGTGAATGTGTGAGTTTGCCCTTTGACCTCCACATCAGCACGCTGCCCCCCCCCCCCCCCGGCTGAGTGACTGCATGCTTAGCTTGGGTCTGATCATCTGAGGTGATTTTCGGCTATCAGCCTCACCTGCTGGATTGGAGGTCTCTCTTCCTGTAATACCTTATTTTTCCAAGGGAATTCTTTGATTTGTTTTTCTCCCCCCCCCCCCCATACCATTGTGCTTGCTGTGAGACACACAAAGGGCTCTGGGGTTTGCATCCTGCCTTTTGGCTCCGTTGTTTGAGCTGAAGGCAGTGAGTGTTGGGTTCTCTAGACACGGGGGTCTTGGAGCGACTGACCTGAGATCTGAAGTAACAAGGCTGCCCCCTGGGGGTTGGGGGTCTTTACAGTCTTTACAGTGCAGCCCATTCATTCATTGCAAACATTGACCTCTTCTCATTTACTCAGCAGTTGTCAATGAGCATTCGGCAGGAATTTTGTTATGAACCAACTGATTAGGTTTTAGTGCTAAGTCACATTCAGGATGTGAAACTTTCAGGTTTAAAAGCTATTTAAGGTTAAAAGTCATTATGCATACATTCCCCAACACCAGTCATAATCTAACTCTGTGACATGTGTTTGGCAGTGTTTATTTCTTAGTTGTCCTTATTTTTTTAGCTACACGACAGGTTAGCTCAGTGGGTTGATCAGAAGGTTCCCAGGGTCTGCAGATTGATATTCCTGTTGAGCCCCAGAGCGAGGCCCTTGACTCCGGATTGCTCCAGCGACTGACTGACCCTGCTTTCTCAAAAAAAATGTGCCTTACTTTGGATACGAGTGCTCGGTAAATGTCATGTCAAATTGCCAATGTGTAATGTTGATGTGGGGGAAAGAAGCATTTGCTTCTCAAATTAATGCGTGAAAATAATTAAAAGCATGAAATTTTGAGGCGTAAACACCCCTCTAAAGATAAGTTAATTTATCAGACCCCTGGAATTCTGGACCTCCTGCTTTAAAAGCCCCCCCCTCCCCCGAGGGGAGCTTTGTGTTCTGTCATTCTTCTGAGTGATTACTGGTGGAGCCGGTCCTCCCAGTCTCACACTGGATTGTAGGGGAAGTGGCCGTCTCACACCCACTGGGGATTTCTTGCTTCCTCGACCATGACGATTATTTCGTGTCCCTCAGCTTAACCGGATTACGCAGGATGAGCTCCATGTACCCCTGACATTTATTATTATTATTATTATTATTATTAGTATTATTCCTCAGAGGGAATCACTCCCAGTCGGCTGAGGGGGTGCGGTTAGGGTTAATGTGCTCCCCCTACTGGCACTCGTGGAAGGTGCCGTCTCTGTTACAACTAAACTCCGACATGGAAATGCTAGTTCTGTGTTTCAGGGGTGATATTGGCTTTGAGAGTGATCTGGTCCTCCTTGGTCCTCCTGGTCCTGCCCTGCGGTGTTCAGACCCGGAGGAGGTGCCCTGTGTGTTGGTGGTGATGGTGTAAATTATCTGTTGTTGATCATTTAACACTCTGACTGGATCCTAATGACCAATTAGGACCCGAAGATCGTGTTTTGAGAGTTTAGATGTAAGGTGACTTTTTGTAGTCCTTGGAAATTAATGTTTGAACCATGCGATCTCAGTTATGGTTTCTGAGTGGCTGGTCCTGATGGCTTGTAGGTTTTAACACCATAGCCGAGCAAAGTACTGGGCTTCTGCATTCTGCACGTACGCCTTGTTCAGTCTCACTCTGTCACGTTGGCGCAGCAGTGCTGAGTGCCCCCCCGCCCAGCATAGTGTCCTTTCAGAGCTCAGCACCCCCCCCCCCATACACTGTGAGGAATGTTATTCCCTGGTTTGAGAACGTGGCGAGCGGCGTGCACGGCTCTGAATCATGTTCTGTGGCTGTTTCTGCTCTGGAATTATACATTTCTCACTTAAATCTTTTGGCCCTTAGACACCCAGCTCTCTCACCTCAATTACCCGGGGGGGGGGGGGGGGGGGTGAAGGCAGCAGCCAATCAGACCCCCGCCACGTCCGAACTCTGCCATCTCACTCAGGGTCTCTAACAAAGGCTTTTTCAGCCTGGTACTTACGGGAGTAAGATCCTCTCTGGAGAGGCAAGTGCTCCTCTTTGCCATTATACAAACGGTACACTACTTCCCATTTTTCCCCTGACCATTTTTTGATGAAATTGTCATTTTGTTTTCTGAAAGATCTATGATCTCAGTCTGGGGTGCAGAGCCAGGCGTTGCCGCAACCAAATCCTCACAATTATTCTGGTCGTATCTCAAAAACGGCAATATTGATCTTAACCAGAACTAGACAGCTTCATTATACATCGATTAGTATTAAGTCATGGAATGTGTTGGGGTGTTCCTCAAGAATGTGCATTCGGGTAAGTTTATACAGCATATTAATGCCGCTAATGTAGATTAAACTCTACATTACACTACATTATATTTTGTAGCTCATACTCTGAAGATATGTGTGTAGAATTGACTGGGGGTTGGTGTGTGGTTTCGAATATTTATAAAATATGTCCTGCTTTTTCCAGATTTGTTCATTTTGTTCAGACATACTGCATGGTTACTAAAAGGCCTTCTATCCAGATAATCTTTGCATGGTGGGGGGGGTTATGAGCTGTTTAATGGGTTCTTAACCATTCAAATACGCTTGGGGGGGTGTCAGTATTAAATATTCATGCAGTGGTCAGGAACATACTGCACCATTCACAAAGTAACTTGCGACCAGCTGTGTTGGGGGTGTGCTCCTATTGGATGTTCTGGCCCTGGGCTGCAGATGCATGATGGGTAGCCCCACAGATGAATGATGGGTAGCCCTCCAGGCTCTTGTCTCCAGACCCACCCCCTTTGTCTGTGTGCTACAATCTTCTTCATAGCTATTTAGTTTTTTAAACATCAGTGGGGCGGTGGAAGGGGCGTCCAAAGTGATTTTATTTTTATTTTTAAGTGAGCCCTTAGATCCGACAAATCCGCTCCTGCCTTTGTGCTCTTGGTAGACTGGCATTTGGCAAATGGATGTTCACCCTGACCTGCGGGGGGCGGGGGGTGGCGGGTGGGTTTCCTATTTGCTCATCGTTCCATACTGCTGGACCTGTAAATCACATGGCCCAGCAGGTGGCATAGCGGTTAAGTAAGAGGGACTCGAAGCTAAGCGTTTGCCCGTCAGAGTCATGAGTGAGGTACTTAAGACTTGAAAGCCTTGAATGTTCCTCTACTATAACAAACGGAGCACCGTGTTTCTAATGAACGGTCAGGTGAGCAATCAGGACCCACTCTGCAGTTTGTCTTGAGTAATCAGATAGTATCTGACCATGAATTACATCAGCTTTGCTTTGGAGCTTATCACAAAGTAGCTAAACAGCTTCCTGTTCTTTATCTCCTTACCCGCCGCACACGTGTAATGGGCAGGCGGCGTCTTTCTTGGGACTGTGAGTGATTTACCCCCCCCCCCTTCCCCCCCCCGCGTGTGCTTGGCTGGTGACCCACTCATTATGTAACAGCGTCCGGCAGCCTTAACGCCGTGACTTACTGTTTCACTGTTGTTTTTCTGGTCTTCCTGGGAAAAAATATAATGAGTTTCTGACAGATTCCCGTGTTTCTGACGTCTGTTTCAACAGCAATGGTCTCCTTTAATGGTCTCATTTAGGCAGTTTTGTTTCTCAGCACTGGCATCCTAATTGGTCCTGGAAGAGACGGGGAAGCCTGCTGGGTTTAGGAGACCCTCTCCATATTCCTGCTGTGACCAGAGTGGCAGGTTCCCCTTCAGCTTGGCATCCTTCTCTTGCATCTCTACTCAGTCGTTGAGTACCATGCTTAAGTTCAGTTCTTTCTGTCAGCAACTGTCTCAGTGATTGTATGAAGCAGCGGCAGGCAGCCCTGATCCTGGAGTGCCATGACCAAGTAGGTTTCGTACATGATGAGTTACTATCTGCCTGAGATCAGGTTCATCAGAGATCAGGGGTGTTTTTCCACTGCACCAGGTACCATACCTTTGGTGCTTTGAGAAAGTACCAAAAATACGGCACTTCAAAGTGTTGGTTTTCCACTGACGTAAATACTGGTTCCGGCACCAAATGACATCACAATGCAAGCCAGGGTATTTTGTACTGAATTTGAAAAATGGCTATAGTATATTATAGGCCTGGGCGATGTTTGATATTAATACCAACATTGCATATTATGATGTATGCACATGCAATTCTTACATCGCTAGTCAGCTAGATTAAGATCAGGCTTTTTCTTACTTTCAATTCTGTATGGATATTATAGTGCAGGGAGTTTAAATTTCGCTAAAACATTTTTACTGTCATAGAAAAAAATTGCTTAGCTAGCTTTGCAATTTTAATAATCATTTCTTTTATAGATAATGTGATTCATGTTTACAAATCAATTTAAAGTTTACCTCTACTGCTTTTGCATGAACACTGTATTCGTTCTCAATCACCAGTCATAATCATTTTCATCGTTGCTGTTTAAATCACTCATAGATAGGTTTGTGAGAAATTTGTGATACTCCTTTTTGCTTTATAAATACCCCAATGTTTTTTAAAACAATCACATCACTAATTCACTATATTTACGACATCACATCAGTAGTAAGATATGCTATATGTGTGCTGCCCTTGTACATTAAAAAAATACTTTTTAAAATTTCTTTTCATGCCATCCTAATCTTTTTTTGTATCTGTTCTTTCGACCAGAATGCAATTATTATTATTTTTTTCTACTTCGTTTATTATTTTCTCAGTTCACAGCTGTTTATAAGGCAACATTTGTATTGTGTTTCAGAGGTGGGCTATTAGCATAAGCAATGGATGAAGTCCCACCCCAATTTACCGAAGTACCAAAGTACCCCAGCTGGTTTTACACTTTCTGTACTGGAACCTTTGGTACTGGTACTCGACCGGAAGTCAATAGAAAAGAGAAAGTACCAAAAGTACTTTGGTGGACTGTTTGGCAGGGAGCTGGGAGCTGGGAGCAGGGTTGGGAAGCTTCCGGAATGCATTCATCAATTTCAATCCAAATCAGGAAATGGAACTCGAATTCAATTCTAATTCTGTTCCCCATAGTTTTTTTCCGATCCCAATTCCAGTTCCATTCCCTAATTTGGATTGGAATTGATGAATGCATTCTGGATTGGCTCCAACCCTAGGTGGAGGGGAGCAAAAATGTGGACTATCTGGGGGTCCCCAGGACTGGGTTGGGAAACACTGATCTGGGCGGTGGTCATTTGTGTCCTGATTTCTGTAGTAGACAGTTGGAGTAGGAATGGGGGCTGTATTTTTATGATGGGGGTTATTTGCATGTGTGTCGGTAAGAAGTCCTTTGCGAAGGGCCCTTTTGTTTACCTTCCTCTTCTCACACAGACGTGACGGTCACGGCCTTGATAAGGGCCTCACATTTAGCTTTGAGTCTCTGATCCAGGACCACGTGTCCAGTCCATGCGGGGACCTTCAGCATGGATGGAGGTACATGTGGGACAAGATTCAGATGTTTCTATGCCCTGAGTCGGTGCTCTTCGTGGTCCCATGTGTCGCCTCTCTGGCGTGGTAGAAACCAGAGAAGGTGCCGGCTTGTCCGGAACGGGGATAGCAGGGCGTTTGAGTGTAATTGTGAGACTTGTACCGCTTGGAGTGGCCAGTTACGTAGGGCAGGCCGGTGGCTTCAGGAAGCGCTTTAAATGACGGGGGACGCCAAATGTGCTGCTGTGGGTGGATTTTTCACCTTATCTTCTCCGCTGGTTCAGAGGAATCAGTTCTGACTAGTGATTCTTGGTTTGGGATCCGCATGTGCCCTAACCGCCCCCAGCCCGACTGGAATCATTCTGAAGCTCCCATGACCGTGACGATGACGCTCGTTTGATTGTGCTCCCGAAGATGACCCAGGAACATGGTGTTTATCTGCGCAGTGCTAGGTGTCACCTCTGTAAGTTGATCTGGACAGTACACGTCTCTGAAATCCCGGCCGGAATGTCAGGATTCGCTGCTGCCTTTCTCATTCAGCTGATCGCATTGTTTCTGACTCTGACGTTTCAATACAGTCCATGTTGTTAACATCATGCTGAATTTCTGTTCTCTCCAATGCAAATATTATAAGATCAGATAGCACGAAACTTTATTGATCCTAGAGGGAAATCCTTGTACATACAGCAGCAATGATTTAATGCCCACAAAACAAACTTATACTACAAAACAAGATGAAGTACAAAGACAGTACACATGGAGCAGACAAATAAACAGTGCAAACAGAACATTCTGAATGTTAAATAATGTGTGCGTGTGTGTGTGTGTGTGTGAGCGGGTATACCTTATCTTATGGGGACATAATGTCCCCACAACATAATGAATATGTGTTTTTTTCCCTTTTTTCCCAGTTTCCTGGTCCCCATAAGGGAGAAAACTAATTAATAAAAATCTGTGACTTCAATGATAAAATTAAAAATGCAGAAACTCTTGTATTTTGTTTAGTTATGTATGGTTATGGTTAGGGCTGGGTAGGAGTTAAGGTTGTCATAGTTAGCATTAGCATTTTTCCCATGGAAATTGAATGAGCGGTCCCCATATGTTTACCCGATGTGTGTGTGTGTACGTATATACATGTGCATGCACACACACTCTTGTTTGGACAATGAGTTTCTGTGTTACTTGTCAGATGAAGCAGGAATTCGCCACATTGTGTTTTCACGCGCTTATTTCTTTGACGAATGCCGTGTTTTGCATTGTCCTTTATCTCCTTTATCTCCCATCTGGGCATTTCAGGGCTGAAATATCTGTAATTAAGCTGTTGAATGAGTACATACAGGCTGAGTGTATGTGGGGAACGCCGCAGTTGATCTGGGGGTGGGTTGTTTTGGTGGTCAGCGGCGGACAGGCCTAAGCCCCTAGCAGCTGGTCATCCACAATGCCGCGTCAAGGTGAACGTCTCCGGTTTCGTGCTGAGGATGGCGCTGATGGCGGAGCAGGCTGCCGCTGGCATGTCAGAGCTTCCTGAAGGGATTGCCCCGCCTCGCCCTGCCCCCACCCCCACCCCCCATGTCATGAATGCATGTGGGGGAGGTGTGGTTTCTAATGTAATCAGTAATAAGCATTTTCACAAATCCAGTCACGGAGTGTTAGCAATACAGGGAAGCTCTTAAAACCGTTGCATAATAAGCATTTCATTCAGTTTATTGTTAAGCTGTATGGCTTCTGAAATGAAAGTTTTAACTATGTTAACTTGCTGAATGTATATGTACAACAAAATTCTTAAACCTAATAGCGTACGAAGAGTGTTCAGAGTGTTATGTGCCGTGGGAGAGCCCAGAATTCTTGTCCGACACTGTTTCCCTGGCCGACATCTCACAGGGAGACGAGCCCCACCGTGAAAGTGATGGGCCCTGCATGTTTTCTTGAACAAGGGGGTGCTTTTACTGGAATTCATAAGACACTGTTTGTAGTTGTTTGTGTGTGTTTTTGGGAGCGGGGGGAGGGGGATTCAGTCACAGTTCTATATATTTGTATGGGTGGAGATTTCTCAGATGTCACGTGGACGTGATTTGTTGCCTTGCTGTCTTTTGATTGATGGCGTTTATTGACATTCTTATCAACATTTAATGATGTATGTTACTGATCATGGCTGGGCAGCCAGCTAATGAAGTTCAGAAATTTGGTTACATCATTATTCTTGTACAGGCGCTTAGCTGACGTAGGTGATCCGTTCCACAAACCCTTGTGCAAGTCAGATTTTACATAAGTCAGACTTACCATGCCATACCATTCAAGGTACCTTAAAAAACGCATAAGCTAAAAATATACTATTAATGCATACTCAAGAACACATGCTACATAAACAAAAAGATTGTTATATATTTTTGGTGTATGTCGTGTTTTTTTTCCCCCTTATGTTTTCCGTGGGTCAGCTTTCTGCAGACAGTCCTTTGCTGATGTTTGCTCACCCCCCCCCCCCCCACTGCTCTGACACACCCCTCGCCGCCTCTGGCCGCCCATTCCTATGGGACCCTCTTCCTTCCCCTGTTCTTGTGTTCTCCGGGAGGATTGTTCCAAATGCGCTTCACGGGGGGTGTGACGCGGAAATCTCTCGGCAGGCCCCCATCCAGAAGCTCCATCACACCCCTCCGTAAGTCGTGGCAACCAACCAGATTCCGGGGGCTCCATGTCACTTTGATTTTAACCTCCCCTGATAAGATGTCGGATAGGCGGTGCCTCCCTGTGGTCGCAAAACTGCTGACCTCCCCCCATGATGTTTGCTGATGTCTCTCCTCCAGACCTCTCTTATTAGCTTTCAGTTCAGGTTAAGGAGCAATATTTCTGACTCATCTCAAAAACATTCAATAATGCCAACTGTCCAGAGTTCTCTCGGATACCTGCTATTGTAGGTACACTTCCATGATGTTTCTGGACATGTCCCAGGCAATGTTGTGCTTTAGGTGCCCTGTAAGTCAGTTTTTGCAGACTTAAGGATTTCAATTCTGAGGGGCATTTCATGCTCCTATTTAAAAACCCCTCTGTTTTGGTTTCACTGCCTTGATGTCAGGAGGGCGGTATTGGTGGGCGACCTGGAAACCTTCTGAAGCTCCTAGATTAGGCTTGGTCTTGACCTCCTGCCAGGAGAGATGATCTCTCAGCTGTTCCTACTGTTCGAACCCCATCAGAGGCCACCGTGATATTCATGTCCCCAATATGACGACACCTACTCAGTCCTCTCTCTCGGCGTGTGAAGGCTTTGCTTCCTGGAGACCTTCAGGCTCATCCTGAAGCTGCAGGCCTTGGTTTTGTTCTCCACCATGGAGTCAAGAGAGTCTGGATGCTCACATCTCCCCCGATTTCCTACAGGTACGCCGGTCACCATGTCCACTGCTCAGAAGAGACCCCTGCTGGCCCAGTACTGCCTGCACAGGATCGTATCCCTGAGGAGAAGCTGGAGGAGGTCTCTGATGACCAGGTAAGCCAACCCCCTCCCCCACCTCCCCTCCCTCCCCCAGGGTCCTGCGGGAGTCCCGCTTCCTTTGACCTTTGGTCTTGGCCGACACAAATCCTGTTCTGTTATAGTTAATGAAGCAGGAGAGAAGAAGCCTTCAAACCATCAGCTGTTTATCCAGCAAACACAGCTGCTTTGTTGTATTACTCAGGCTGCAATGCTTTTTGCTTTGCTAAGGGTATAGTGGTCATTGACGTGGAGGTGATCCATACCTCTGAGAAGGACTCTCAGCCCCCTGTCAGTTTGTTTAGATGGTATGCGTAGGGTTGTCTTTTTGTTTGTTTTTTTCCTCTGATAAGTGTGGGTTGGTAATCCGTTTCGGGGGAAGGCGCTGTGGGTGGAGACAGTGTGACTGATTTCGGCAGGGTGAGGAGGAGTGGCCCAGCTACATCGAGTCGTCATACGACGTGGGGCTGGAGACGGAGAGGACTTCGCTGGAGATGTCAAGACGAGGGGATGTGGAGAAAGATCAGGTACCGTGAAACGGTCTCCCGGGAGTTTCGTTGATGTGATGCTATTAGGGATGCAGGGCATGCTGGGTAATGTACCTCTATCAGCTAATGTTCATTAAAAATATATAGACCTTGGTCTAATGTGTCAGTCTTGGCCAATATTGCAGGCTGATATTTAGACTTCAGTTAATATTCAAAGTTAGCTAAAGACACAACTACTAAAATAATGGAGATGATGGTGAGTTTAACTAAAAAGAACCCGAGGTTTCATTGAAGAAATCTATCAATGGCATTGGACGATCTGCTTTTTTCCATAGTGGAAGACAAGGGATTTTTTGGCCTATTTGACTTTTAGACCCTGGTTACAGTCTCCCAAGTCTGCGCTACTCATCTTTCGTCCTACTGCCTGCATTATATGATGTGGTTGCTACACACATTCACGGGTGATGGGGAAAGCGCCGTAGCTTTAACCCCTTCAGCTATCTGCGTAGAGGAAGCGCCTCAGCTTACCACTCTATGC
>JAODJU010000033.1:19099593-19109980 GCA_026776725.1 Gnathonemus echidnorhynchus
CATTGCATCACCCCCCCCCCCCCACCCCGACAGGGGCAATTCTACGATTTACACTCCCTGGCCAAAACTGTTTGAAATTAAATCAGCAAGTACTTAAGAGCCAGTGATTGGATCATTATTACAGCTCAGCAATGTTATGCAGCAATAAAGCCAGCTGAGTACCTCAATCTACTGAACGGCCAGTTTATCCCATCACTGGATTTTTCCTTTCTTAATGACATGGGCATATTCTAGGATGATAATGCCAAGATTAATCTGGCTCAATTTGTTAGGGTTCAGGGAGCAGGAGGAATCATTTTTACACATGAATTGGCCTCCACAGCGTCTTGACCTTAACCCCCTGAGTATCTCCCCAACCCCCATGTGACCTTTCCTCTCTCCCCCCCGGGCAGAAGAAACGATGCAAGATGAAAGCCGAGAAGGCGGATGCCCCGAAGCCCTTGGCCCCCGCGCCAGCAGCAGCTAATGGAGGCCCCAAGTGCAACGGTGCCCCCCGCCCCCCCCCAGTAGAGACCTGCGTGTCCTTGTCCAGGGACACCCCCTCTGAGGGCAGCTCGGAGGGCTCCTCCCATTCGGACGAACCGCCCGCCTGCGAGAGCCAGCCGCCGCCCCCCAGCCGGATGGAGAGGCGGGCCTTCAAACGGCGGCGCTCGCGGATGTGTGAGCGGGGCCGGGGCGTAGCCGAGCTGCTGCCCGCCCTCCAGGGCATCATGAAGGGCAGCAAGGAGATGGGCGTGGGAGCGCTGGGGGTCACCGCGCTCTCGGGCCAGGTCTGAGCCACACGTCATCCCCATCTGGGGAACAGACTGGTACCTAGTGGCACCTTCTGCTGGCAGGGTGCGGAACTGCGGCGCGACTCGTCTCTTGGGGCCTTGCCCCTGGACACGGCGGCCCTGACGTCGAAGACCCCTTCCTCTTTATGTGCCTTTTCTGTCTGTTTTAGAGATCGATAGGTCGTTACTTTTTTCCCTTCCAGAGAGAGCTCTTATTTATCAATAAGATGAGACAAAGCTGTGTATTTTAGCGCAGATTTTTGTTTTTCTACAGGATTAGCACAGCGACCAGATGGTCGAAGCCTCAAGGGGGTGGTGTCCCGCCCCAGACTTTAGAGGGCACTCTGTTTAGTGGGGGCTCCTGGGGGTGTCAGGTGTGTGTGGGGGCTGTGCAGTGTCCACTGTCTGCCTCCTTTTCCTTTTTCCGCTCCTAGATGTGGCTTTAACCTTTTGTTTCGTGGGACCAGGAGGTGATTTCCTTAGGTGTGCCGTAAGCTCAGCGGCTGCTCAAGGTGGGTGAAGCTGCTGTGAGTCTATGCCAATGCCCCCCCTCCCCCAAACCACCCCACCCCGCCCCGCCCTGCTTTCTCAACATCACGTCACGCACCCATAAGTGTTGAGGATGCTGTGACTCACTCACCCTGCTGCAAGTCACGGCTGGCCCCGCAGGTCACATCCCTGGTGGAGAACGACTTCTTCCTACTTTCACTACGTATGGAATGACGGAGGTTTCTTCTGACCAAATAAGATGTGTTTGAGGGTCCTGTTTTTGGGAATAGTTTGTTCTTCTGTCAGACACCAGAAGGTACCTCTGCTGTGAGTTTTATTTATGTATTTATTTATTTCACTGTCTGCCAGATATCTCTTGCCATAGTCCCAGAAAGAGGATCCCCCAAGATCCTTCTGTGTCTCCCCCTGCTTCCCGTGGCAGGTACTGCGATGGCACATGCCACATATTACTCCTTCACAACATGTGTGTCCCCTAAAACACATTTTTACTCAATGGACTGTCAGGACGTACAATGCATGCACCCATGTGATGGAGTATGGAGCCACCCTTGAATTTAAACACTTCTCTGTTAAGTAAAAGAAAATAGATTTTAAAGTACAAATTTATGATGACATGCTGCATTTGACTTTTCTGGTACAGACGGTGGGACTGAACTCAAAGTGAAACGGGGAAGTAAGGCGTTTTTTTCTCACAACCAGTAACAAATGAAAAGGATTCTCATCCAGATTAAACTTGTGCCGCTATAAGGACGAGATCCCTTTGTTAAACGGCCTAAAAAGTCGTCACCTTCCCGTTAATGACAGTATAAAAAAAATTTTTCTTCATTTTATTTGAGGAAAAATTTGTGGGCTGGGTTTGAATGTGATTTCGAAAATTTTACTAAATATGTTACACGCGTGTCGGGGTTTGTGCGTCCCTCGCAATGCGTTACGGATGTGAGGATGCTGTGTGTCGCCCTCTCCTGGCGGTACGAGGGGTCGACGGTCGATTCGCTCACATTCTTTAACGTGGTGTTATTTGTACTTTTTGTTGCTGATTTTTCTTACGAGCTCAATGTGCACTTTTTTTCTTAACGAAGCCCCCGAGCCCACGCCAGTGCCCTGGCATCCCTACCCCACCCCACCCCGAACGGCTCCCCAGGGCTCTACGGGAACACGCTACTTGTTTTCTGTGCGGACGGGCTGCACAGCACTAGTGGAACCGGAGCACGGGTTGGACTCCCGAGTTGTTTGCCATTAGAAACTGTGAATTTCTAAATAAATAACACTGACTTTCACCCGAGCGCGTTGCCTTTGTTTTTTCTTGGTGGCGGGAACTGAAATCGTGCCTCCTCTCCACCGGCTGGGCTACTGCAGTAAAACATATGTTTACGGGTCAGAAAGTATGGTTCATGGTTTGTGTAAGTTATATTTCAGATAAGCCTACAAATGTCCGGATGTACAATGCTGGACTGTTAGACTCTACGTGCTACTTAAATTGTTCTTTTTGGGTTGGATTGTTATAGGATAAGAATTAAACAGAGAAATTGAGAAATATTCATATTTTAAGTACAAGCTATATACCCAAATGGGATGCAGCTTAAATTCAAAGTAAACATCAATCTTCCAACAGCTTCTCCAGTACAGACTCGCGGAGGGTACTTTGTGTGTGTGTGTGTGTAGGTACATAATACGAAATTATGTTGTCTAGTGAAGTACTGTATAATCCGTACAGGTTTGTAAATTTAGTACATATTTTCCTCATAAGGGCTTGAAGTAGATATCAGCGCTACGAAAAGTGTTTAAGTCTAAAAAAAATAAAAGATAAGTAAATAACTTACTCCAGTAAAGCGCTACCTGTAAACGGTACTCTTGAGTGCGCGTGCGTGCTGCGTTCCTCCGCACCTCTTGGTGTCGCTGCTGGAATCGGGTCCACGTGTTGCCCTCGGCGTGACGAAACTTCCGGTAGCCGATATGGCGGACGAAGTGGAGCTTGTAGATATTGAGGGAGATGTAACCGAGGTGAATTTGGGGTAAGCAGAAAGTCTGTCGTCCTGATATTATTAATGCGTAGTTGGAGCTGGGCATGGTTGGATACCAGCTCAGATTCCCATCCCATGTTTCAATTTTCTTGTGGTAATTAAACGGTTTGTTTATAGTGCCAGAGATGTTCACGTTTACCCATCAAACAACAGAAATGAATGACAAGTGAGAGACCTCTCATTATCAGTAGTGTCTGTGCCATTGCTTATGCCTTTTCTTATCACAAGTCACACGAACGGGTGACGAGTTTAATTTTTCCTCACATTTACTGAACGCAGCGAGGGAGGCGGCGGCTCAAAGCAGCTGACGTGTGAAGTACGGACGGGCCAGGACGTCTTTCCTTTTAATGCACAGAGAAATTAAATGTGTGTATGCTGGTTTCATATAAGCGTGCATTTACACTGCTGTCATCAATAAGAAACCCGTGAGAATGTGGCTTGGCAGAGCGAAAACATGAACTTGACTGAGCTGCATATTTCTCATCTGAAAACTCCTTACCCGACTGTCTCACCACCCAATGGAAAGGCTGTCCAACGACTGATCCCAGCTGTCAACGAATCATTATAGTGACAAACTCTTTTTAAGCTACCGTACCTGTTAGGACTCTACACCGGAACTGAATAAGTGAAATATCCATGATTTCGTCGTCTACGCTAAACACCAAAAAAGCGTCTATGCGACGCGAGCTGCACTCCAGAGCTAATCGTGTGCTATTGTTTGAATATTTTAGGGACCCTGAGGGGAGAGAAATAATTCAGGATCCTTATCTGCACTCCGCATGGAAGAACAGCAACGGGCTCTTAGTAAGTGCTGTAGATCGCTCCGTGTCTGCTTAGAGTACGGTAGCCCCAATGCTCTCGTATTTTCACGTCATTCATTCGTTTATCGGTTGGGCTGGTTATTTCTCTAAACGTGTTTTGCGTAGGCTTTTGCCCGCTCCTTTTATATGTTTGCTCTCTCGCAGCCCTGGACTCTAGACAGCTCTATCAGTGCGGAGAACAGGGAGGCCATAGAGAACATGCTACTGGAGGAGGAGTATCCTTTGACATACAGCAGTTTGCAGGTCTGGAGGGTGAATGCTCAAATGGTGCTGCCTGGTATGTGGCATGCCAAGGTGGATGGTTCAGGTCCGGAGAGTAAGAATCCAGCCCATGATTTTGTTTGAACCAACCAATTGCGTATCCTGTGGCTGAGACTGTTTATACTCAACTGGTTGGTTGAAACAAAATCCTGGTCTTGATTTTAACTTTCTGGACTTGAACTAGACGTGACTTGTCTTTTTGTGGATTTCTCCTTGACTGGTTTTGGATATTATCTGGCCGGGAAGGAGCTGCCGAAGAGCATGTGGACGGGTGAGAAGCAGAGGGTTAAGCGGTGAGTACAGTTCAAGGGACCGTCAGTGTGAACACGCCCTCATGCTAAATCTTTAACCTCAGTGACGTGTCACTTGGTTTCCACCACATTGCTAGTGCTAAGTATCTGCTTGCATGTTCAGTGTTATTTTGGGGGCAGCGTACGGCTCAGTGGGCTCAGTAATTAGTGTTCCTGTCAGGACGAAGCAGAAATCAAAGGAAAATATTTCAAAACACATCCATAATCCTATTTTTGCAGTAAGTACTACAGCTGTAAAGAGTTTTAATTTACGACCATGAGATGTTAACATATTACATGTACACGGTCCATTTCTTACTGGGTTAATACTGATATGTACCATTTTATTTGTGAGTTAAAGATGCAGACAGCTGGGGGGCATCGTGTGGCTCAGTGGGCTAAGCCTGTGTGCCTGTAATCAGAAGGTCGCTGGTTCAAACCCAGCCTCAGCACATCTGCGGGTCCTTGAGCAAGGCCCTTAACCCCCAGCTCCCTGGGCGCCACTACGGGTGGCTGCCCTTCACAGACAACTTATTCTATGAAAAAGAGCAAGTTCAGGGAGGCATAAAGACAGAGGCCCCCAGGAACGAATAAACAACAAATAAAGAGATCTGTTTTGACGATTGTGTAATTGTTCATTTTATGAACTGAAGCGTTTGCAGTGGTTACCCAACATGACGCCTAACCTCTCTCTTTACTGTGGTCCCGCCTTGTAGGTCTCCTGTGAAACCCTCTGCCCAGCCTGTCCGCTGGGCCAAGGAGGAGAAGGAGCTCTTTGAGGCCGGCCTGGTAAGAGACGTTTATCTGCTTTACAGGAGCTCCAGTGATAAATAAGAATGGAGTCTATGTACATTTTCATTTTATGTTGTGTGGATCGGTTGCAAAAAGCAAGAACACAGCTGATGTAGCGTTTCTGCTCCTCTGTCCGCATGGTGCTGCAGTCCCAGTTCGGCCGAAGGTGGACAAAAATTTCCAAGCTTATTGGCAGCCGGACCGTCCTGCAGGTTAAAAGCTACGCCAGACAGTACTTTAAGAAACAGGTGTGTTTCTGTCCTGTTCCCGCCTTCGTACGATTGCTAAGCATGTGGCCATTGAGTTTATTTTACAGCATTTTGTCCTTTAAGTTTTTAAAGGACACTTATAAGTGGGAGGAACGAAAATAATGGGTGGCTCAGTTGCACAAAAATGTTCTGATGTGAGAAGGAAAAATGAGTGGTTCAGTGAGATAACCAATCAGATAGTGGGATCCAAGCAACTAGAGGAGGTGGGACCAAAACATCTGATTAGTTGGTCCTACCTGCTCTAGTTGCTTGGACACACCTCTTCTACAGTCTGATTGTTTATCTCTCTGAACAAATTTTTTGTTTGTTTTTCTTTTTTTCCCTCAAATCCTTGTGTAAGAAACTCCCATGAGTTCACAGTTTGATTTTACAAAGTATTGCAATCAGTTGGAGCTGTGAGATATTTTGTGCATCCAGTGTGTTACCAATATAGGCCTTAAATTTCAGGCTAAGCTGGAGAATTCCCTGCATCAGAGCCCGGGGGCCCCTTGGGGATCCGTGGCCAGGCCACCTCCCGGTGCTGCTGACTCTGTCAAGGATCACGGCACCATGTTGTCCAACGCGGTGCGGATCGAGAGGCTGTCAGACGACGAGGATGTGGACATCACGGATGACCTCGACGATGACCCCCCGTTTCTGAGCAGCCAGGGGGAGCCGGTTGAACAAGGGTCTTCTGAAGATGCTGTGATTCAAAGTGTGGAGCCTCTGCCAGCCCCCTCTCCCCGGCCCTCCTGCTCCGTTGAGCTGATCGCAGAGGCTGCATCTGAGGTGGTGGGTGAGGGTGTCGCACATGCTCACTGTGACCCCACGTCTGCGGAGGAAACGGACCCCCAGCCAGCCGGGCCTGGCAGTGCAGATGGAGGATCTACTTCTGAGCAGGAGGACAGTAGTGGAGCAGGTGACCTCTGGCTTTGTTTCTTTTTCACATCTCCATAAAAATGTCCCATGTACCCCTCTTCCAGGTCACGGTTTGACCTGCCTGCTCTGCTGCTGCCCCTCCTTCCCTCAGGCCCAGCAGAGGGCAGCACGAGCATGGATGAGGAGTATGAGGAGGAGGACGAGGAGGAGGAAGAGCTGAAGGCCCCAGAACAAGAAGTTCATCTTGACCGGAGGGCCGTCACGGAGGAGGAGAAGCAGGCCGTCTCCGAGTTCTTCGAGGGCCGTCCGTCCAAGACCCCCGAGAGATACCTCAAGATCCGGAATTACATCTTGGAGCAGTGGTACGTGTAGACAGGGCACAGAGCCCCTACTGCCGTGATCTGCTGCATTACAGCTGGGTCTAAGGTCATGTGACCTTCTCTGCCAGTCATACAGAGGTTAAAAGCAGGATGAAAGATCATTTTAAAAAAATATGTGATCTAGTGCACGGGGGGTAGTGATGCTAAGTAATGCTTAAAATAAAGACGGTTGTTATCCAGAAGCTCGGATATGGGATGTTAGCTGGCCAATACAGAAATTGGTATATTAATGCAGGGCCTGTTTGTTGTTTTTGGGGCCCTCAACCCCCTTCAGATATTTCAAAAACCAAATAGCTAACAAGTCAGAAGATCATAGGTAGCTCACTAGCAGAACATGTGGCTTCAACGTGTGTGGCATCTGCTGAATAAGGAACACGTTTATTTAGTGCAGTGACTGTTTGTGCGAATGCATGATTCAAGTGATGATAAACAGCATGATTCAAGTGATGATAAACAGCATGATTCAAGTGATGATAAACAGCATGATTTAAGTGATGTTAAACAGCGCCGCTGCGTTAATGTGGGACAGTGTCCCAGGCTTCTAAAATCGGCATCTGCCTGCCTCCCAGGGAGAAGGTTAAACCCAAATACCTGAACAAGACGTCAGTGCGCCCAGGCCTCAGGAACTGTGGCGATGTCAACTGCATCGGGAGGATACACACCTACCTGGAGCTCATTGGCGCCATCAACTTCGGCTGTGGTAATGGCTCTGACACGGCACATGACATACCACTCCGCATGGCGGCTCCCTGCCAGCCTCGCCTCTCTTCCCCTCTCCTTGCCTCTCTTCCCCTCTCCTCGCCTCTCTTCCCCTCTCCTTGTCTCACCTCCCCTCTCCCCTCTTCCCCTCTCTTCCCCTCTCCTCGCCTCCCCTCGCCTCGCCTCTCCTCTCCCTCATACCACGTTCCCTCCTGCAGAGCAGGCCGTGTACAACCGGCCCCGGATGGTGGAGCGCTCCCGGGCGCGGGAAGGCCGGGATGCCCTGGAGGCGTACCAGCTGGCACAGAGGCTGCAGTCTATGGTGAGGGCCGGCGTTGGTGGCAGATCCTGTGGCGGCGGGAGCGTCCATGCCACCCTCACTGATGACGTTTTTATGGTCACCCCCCGAAGCGTGCAAGGAGGCGGCGAGTACGAGACATGTGGGGAAACTGGTGCGACGCCAAGGACCTGGAGGGGCAGACCTTTGAGGTAGGGCTGGGAAATTCCACCCCGACCACCAGGGGGAGTCTGTCGCGTGTTTAAGTGAAGTGACAGGGCTGTCCCCCTCAGAAAGGTTTCTGTGTCAGAGCCCCAGTTAGTACACCTGCTGTATACATTTACCATCTTCAGCACCTCAGCGCAGAGGATCTGGCCAAGAGGAGGGAGGATTCCTGTAAGCGGCAGCTGAAAGCCAACAAGGCATCCAGGCAGAGAAGGTGAGCGCCTCCCCATGGCCACTGCTTGTATTGTATATAAAATATTATAAGTTATGGTGTCTTGATTTTAATGCCCCCATTGTTTGAGCTGGTCTCACTACTCTGAATGGACATAACACTTATTTCAGTCGGTAACATTACCTTTTTTTGTGTTCTTTGATACTCTACGTACTCTATTTCTACGTTAAAGCTTTTTAAAGTAGGTCTATTTGGGCACGTTGAGTGGATACCCAGTGGAAGGCCGCTGTTTAACCTGGGCCCTCTAACACCCTGTCTTTCTCTTAGCTCCTTTGACCCCTTCCAGCTGATACCCTGCCAGGACTTTGGCGATGAAAAGCAGGTCGGTGTGACCTTATGCTCGTCTCAGCGTGCTGTCGAATTTCTGCGCTTGTTGTCATGCGTTCAGTCTGAGGGTCCCGTGGTTTGTTTTGCAGGAGCCATTTCGGGTGACTGTGTGTGCGGAGGCCCTGATCATTATGGACATGGTACGTTTAGCACATTGACCCGTGTCCTGCTTACAGTGCAGTGTCTGCAGTGAAAGGCTTTGTGTTGTTGTAATAAACAGCGCATTACAAGAGCCATTCTGCACCATAGGTACACATTTTTTTTTTTTACAGTTTTCTTATTTATTGTTTAACTTATTAATTTTATACTTATTTTATCATTTTCCTTAACACATTTATTGACTTTCTAGTTGCATTATTCTTTGTTATTTCTCTCTCTGCTACTGGTCAATGACGTTTTTCCCTCATGGAGTTCAGTAAAGTTCCATCTCATCTCATTCTGCACTGTGCAGTTCTTTAGACGGGTGACGGTGTACAGTCAGTCTCGGCCGTCCTGCACTGTGCAGTTCTTTAGACGGGTGACGGTGTGCAGTCGGTCTCGACCGTCCCGCTTAGCTTTTCCGGAAGGACCTGGTGGCTCTGCTGCATGGCAGGATCAGCACTGACCCAAAGTCAGGGAGAGTCGCTGACTGCTGCCCACGTTTCTCCCCTCAGCACTCACACGCTTCCATGGGGGAGGTCATCGGTCTGCTGGGGGGCAAGTACAACGAGGCAGGCAAAATGCTGAAGGTGAGGAGGACTGGGCGGTGTGGCTGAAGTGAGGAAGACAAGAGGAGAATAGGAAGGATCTGCTGTAGAGTGTGATGATGATGATGATAGTGATGATGATGATGATGGTGGTGATGTAAAAGACACAAAACACAATTTGCTTCTTTCTTTATTAATCAGAGGTTTACTGAACAGATTATGACTCTCTTTCTTAAATAAGAAGTCTCAGTCAAAAGTGCTGTAGCCTACTAAAATTAAAAACTAAAATTTAGAAAACTACCTGATCTGTACTATATTCACATGCGCTGCTTTCAGCTTCATTTTAGAAATGTGTACCTTTGCTTGTCACTGGGGCTGTACCCTGTAATTGTACTTTTTAAGGTACAGAAATGGACTCTGAGGAACATCCCAAAGGTACAAACTGCATTAGTGCACCATCAGTGTTCCTCAGAGTCCATTTCTGTACCTGAAAAGGTACATTTATCTACAGCTAAGGGTACAATTGACAGATCCTTCAGGGTACAGCCCCCGTGACAAGCAGTGGTACAATATTTTACCCTTTTTTCTGAGTGTATGAAGTGGTATGCTATGTTTCTGATAGCGGTGAGATCATAGTGAAGCGGTGATGATGGAGTGTGACGGTGATGGTGAGTGGAATCCTCCACAGATCTGTGCCGCAGAGCCGTGCAACAGCCTGAGCACGGGGATACAGTGCGAGATGGACCCGGTGTCTCAGACCCAGGCTTCGGAGCAGCTGGCCGGCCGCGGCTACGACGTCGTGGGCTGGTATCACTCGCACCCCGCCTTCGACCCCAACCCCTCCCTCCGTGACATCGACACGCAGGCCAAGTTCCAGGTGAGATACAGTCAGTGTTGGGTGTAACGCGTTACTAAGTAACGCGTTACTGTAATTAAATTACTTTTCCACTGAAAAAGTAAAGTAAC
>JAODJU010000033.1:19117943-19162038 GCA_026776725.1 Gnathonemus echidnorhynchus
GAATCTGTATCGGTATCGCGAGTTGTGTATCAGAATCGGATCGGAACTGAAAAAATGTGGATCGCCCATCTCTAATATTTTACACACACACACACACACACACGTCTATATTTACAAATACTGTTCATTTAAAAAGTAATCCAGTCGCTGTCATTTGCTTACACCTTGGCCGTCTGCATTACTACACTTCATGCTTCAGCAATCACAGTAAATGCTGCTTCAATGCAGTTGAGGGAAGCTTAATGCAAGTTTAAGACGCATTATTAAAGATGGTCAATAAAACCTTCATGAGCATTTTGCAGTAAGGAGTAAGGTATCGAGTGCTGTACCTTCATGTCCACCAGGGTGCAGTTCTGAGTCGCCCAGGCCTTCTCCAGGATCTCGAAGATCGCCACCGTACTACGACTCATGATGTCCACCTCACAGCGTCCAATATCAAGTCCACCAAAACAGAACTTTGCCTCAATCAGCTGCTCTTCAGACCACTGGGGATCATTGTTTGCATCGTCCTGAAACACCACATATTTTTTGTTCCCCCAAGTAATTTCAGATAAGCCCAGGTATTAGCCAGTTATATGGCATGCAACTTAGAGACAATTTACATGAGATGCTTTGGAGTACATTATATTTAATTAGCAGACAGCTTTATCCAAAGAGACATACGACAGAGTGGGGTCAGACAGACTCTGGGGCAATTGGAGATTAAGGGCCTTGCTCAGGGGCCCAACGGCCAAATCATTCTGCCAACTAAGGGATTTGAACCACCAACCTTCTGTTCACAGGCACAGTACCCTAACCCAAAGCCATGGAGCGCTTTAGATACCATGATTTACACCTGAGTGCATTACAGCTAGGAGGTCAAACTTTGTTATTCTAATAAAATTCAAATATTAAAAATATTCACATATTTTATGGCAGAAACCTATGTTCAGATTTTTGAAGATTTATGACAAGCAACCATTAAGTCACTGAAAGTCATTAAGTCATCTAACACACATTTCCTATTTTTTGCTTTGATCATCCTTGTCACTTAAAGTAGAATACGACATCTGTCCCTACGGTCAGCTGAGTTGGCCAAAATGGCTGAGACTAGCCAGGAAGAAAACTAGAGAAATAATGTGTGAATCAGAAGAACGGAGCGAAACAGTAACTCCTAAAAACCCGAAAAGCACAGTCTGGAAGCCCTTTTAGATTTCATCTCCCCCCCCCATGGTATGACAATGCACTGGCTTTAAATTTTACGATATTTCATGCACATAAACTTGTCCGCTGTCCAATGTCATTCATTTCGTACTTTAATTTCATGCCACAATTTAGACAACGTTTCGTTGTTGCTGCTGACATTTCTGTCCTGTGGGTAGCTAAATAATCTGTTATATTTTATTGTTGTCATTCTCCTCACTTAAGACATTAGCAGGCTAATGTTGCAGGGTTCACTTTTCACAGTCAGTTGCCCACAATAATAATATAGTAATATAACTAATTAATATTCAAATTTCTTCAAATGTTTCCCAGCTGTAGAGCATATATATTCCTGTGATGTACATTTAGTCTGCATTTAAGCCAGGGGTGGGCAATCTTATCTGCAAAGGGCCAGTGTGTATGCAGATATTTGGGATAACCTGTAGGTCAGCTGTTCTAACCCAGGAATGAGGACTCTTCAGCCAATCAGTCCTCTAATTAGTGATCTAAATAGGGAGTTGCATCAAAAACCTGCATATGCAACAGCCCTTTCTGGATAAGATTATCCTCCCCTGGCATCGAAGATCAGGCAAACTGAGCAGCTGCTGAGCAGCAGATGCCCACCAGGGGGCGCCCATCTGATCATCCTGTCAGTATGAGAAGGAAGGCTGGAAGATTGCAAATGACAACCAAGTTAATCGAATCTGATTTGGCTGGCCCTGTCCAGACAGCAAATGTGTACCTTGAAAAACATCTCTAACTTGACCGGGGAGAACCGGTAGCCCTCTTGAACGCCTGGGTTGCGCTTGAGGAAGGAGCCGGTGGCAACTCGCCTGCAGACCCACTCGATGGGGATCATCTCGCAGTGTAGTGCCACGAAGGCCGTGTCCGACTGCTGCCCCACAAAGGCCGTCTTTATACCTGCGGCGACACACGCTTAGAATTAGAATTTAGTGATTAATTGTCACCACACCACACACAACAACATGAAATGTGTCCTCTGCATTTGACAATGTGACATAGCAGGGGGCAGCTAATTCAACGCCTCAGGGCACCTCAGTGGTGCCTTGCTGGACGGGGATTCGAACCTGCAATCTTTCAATTACGAGTGCGCTTCCCTAACCATCACGCCACCACCGCCCCCTCGGTATGAACATCATGCAGGCACGGACAGGAACGCGGACATCATGTGAGGAGAACATCTCCCACAGCTCAGCTGACTTTATGAGGGACACGTCGAATGCACTTAGCTGGAGAATGTCTCAGAATTCAATTATAAGGCTGGGAGCTGAGTGCACTGTGTGAACCAGCATTGCTAAAATATGGAGGGTAACAGAGTATTACCAGCGTCGTGGAGCAACCTGAACACAGCGCTGGTGGTCTTGTTGGATATGGCCGCTTTGCCCTCCATCTGGTCCTTACGAGCTGCATTCCCAGCAGTGATCTGGTCCTTGGACTGCACCAGTACGTGGCCTGGCTGCTCTGGCAGCTCAAAGATCTGCTTGGTCTTGCCCTCATTTAATTTCTTCCCAAGCTTCAGCTCTTAAGCAGAGAACACATACATCAGCAGAGTGAAGTCTGAAGCAATGTGAAGCAGGTCAAATGGCCCAAACAGACTCGAATGTTCAGGCGGATAAAGCCAGGCCAGTAGTATCAACACACAGAAAGACATGAAATGATTTCACGTTTCCCAATGAAGTCACGAGGCTAATAAACAACTTGATGTTAAATTCAGGCTGATGTAAGTTATCTGCCACTTCATTCAACATTTGATTTCAGTTTAAAGAACAAATTTAATCTATCCTCACTTGTCACATTTCAACTTAAATATGCACATTAAAAAATACTGGCGTATTTTTCATTACACCATAAAAATACCAAAGTTTTTATTTTTAAAAAATAAAGATCTTCCGCTACCTAAACAGATCTGCTTCAAGTAAAATATTTAAACAATCAGTGACAGGTGCAGGAATGAGAGTTATGTATACGTGTATTTTTGTTTACTGCTAAAAAGTAACAGTAATGGACTCGATCCATCCACTTTTTTAAAGTTTCTAGATTTTTTTCATTTAATGAATGTATTTCAGTTTAAACTCAATAAAACAAGCTTAATCAAATGCACTGTGCAAATCAAGAATTACCTGATGCAGACGCCATTTCAGACGGAAATCTCTGTTCCTGTAAAACAACTGCAGAAGTTTAGCCAAGTGCTGCTCGGGGAAATGAGCTTGTGATCGCAATACAAATGAACCGACAAGCCGAACATAAGGAGAAAGGAGCAGAAGTAACATGCAAGACCCCGAACCCAAACCCTCACCTGGTGCGACGGGCAGACCACGTGTTACCGTCTCAGACACGTGGGAATCTGATTTACGCTGAACAAGGAGCGAAACGTTTGCGAAATGAGCAAATAGTTTATCTAAGACGCAAAGTTCAAAGTTAAAATGTTTATATTTGCCGATAACGTCATTATCAGAATGCACAAGATGGCTGGTTACTTCAGGAGTTTTACAAAGTGACGTGGTCCGAACCAAATGTTTTATACAGGTTACATTCCCACTTAAAGCATATAATCTTTTTATGATTGTATTGACATTGTACTTTGAATTTGTTCATAAATGCGAATAAAACGTTACAAATTTGTCCAACTAAGTAAATTTTTAAATAAATCAAACTATTTTCTGTTGGTGAAACTAGGAAGACGTTAAACCCCCCGAAATGGGAGATGGATCGGTCGGCTCGGATCGCAGCACGTGCTGGTAGTTCAGAGCATCGCTGTGACTAGCGGCTGTAGCAGTGGTTCAGTGGGACGGAGTGGGAAACACTTTCAACCCGAGTCCGAGAAGATTGAGCTTCGAAGCCGGACGAGAGAATTTTGTTATGGAGTTTGAGGAGTCTGGCATTGGAGAGGAGTGTGGGGTGTTCGGCTGCGTGGCTTCGGGAGAATGGCCAACGCAGCTGGAGGTGGCCCAGGTATTAACACTGGGACTGGTCGCCCTGCAGCACAGGTGAGATCTGCAGTTTTCCATATACAAGGAGTCGACTGGGCATTAAGCTAGGCTGAGCTTGCTGAAGTATCGGAACAAGATCTACACAGCATCTTCCAAACAAAGCAAGAACCTAATAAGACAACCATTCAGTGACCGGGAAATACGCCAGGAAATAATCTCCCAGCCCACAGTGCATGGGGTAGTTTTATGGCATAAGGATCTGATTCATCTCCATTCGAGCTTTGCTCGAATCTCTTCTATCTTTCACTGTCGTTAAGGGCATGACTTTGGGTTGAGCATTGGGGGAGTTGAGGTCTCCACCCATTTAAGGGGGTCCTGGGGGTTGTATTGGCTGGTTTTGATTTTGATTCACAATACCGCGTAATTTATGTCCACGCTGTAACATCCGAGGCGTACAAAACGCTACACGCATCCGAACCCATATTTATAGTTAAATAGCTCTCTGTGAAGTGTCCGTACCGGGAGGGTCTGTATTTGAAACTTTAATATTTTGATCAGGAACTGATTTTCAGGTGAAATTTCTCAAATAAAAGTCGATGCATTGGATCGATACTATTTTTTTTTTAGTTAAAACAGAAATGTGCCCACCTGTCTTTGGGGAGTCGTCATGGAGTATACAGAATTGATCTGAATTATTGGAATATATTCATCCTGTTCCTCTTTGCACTGGAAGTCAGTAATTGGAGGAGTACAACTGTCTTCATTGGAATCTCCATATGGAATGAGCTTAGAAGACACCCAAATCTCTAAAACAAAGCAAAGAAAGAGGAATTTTACTCTGCTGTCAAACTCATCTGCCAATAAAGCACATTTATTGATTAGAGAGATTTCAAAGGCAGGAGAATTCTGGCTACTGCTGCTTTTATTCATCGCAATGTGAAGCTCGCACATATTATTCTAGTGCCTGAACAGTTCAGTACTTGCATGATGACCTGAATCAACTGAATAGATATTTTAGGCAGAAATGAGTCAGGTAACTATTGTAATTTTGCAGCTTTGTTGCAGATAAATTCTCTGTCTTGTCCAATATAATCAGATGTACAGACTGGTTCTGCATGGATTCCTCCTTGTCATGTGATCCTTACTAGTGAGTTAATACTTATTATGATTCCAGTGCATTACTGTCTGTATCACTTCCTCTTTGGGCAGATGCGTTTGGTTGGTCGGGAGTAATACTTTTATATTAGGTCTTTCTCCTGGCAAATGTATTTCTTGTGCTTTTGCCGTACGTTTTTTCACTGCATGAAGTAACTATGGGCCAGTGTGATTTATGAAATGACTTGCCAGTGAATGGTAAGCATTTCATTTGCAGCAGTAAAAGTGTTATTTGAGTCTCTGCTTTTACACCTTGTGATCTGCTATTTGCTCACCCCTCATTTGAGGTGGTCAGGTGCAGCCTCAATCCAAGGACACAATACAGCCCCGTGTCTGTAATGGAGGTGTTTCAGTAATCCACAGGTTCCCGATAAGGGTTTATATGTAAGCACAGAAAAGGCAAATACCTTCCCCCAGAGCCTTCCTCTTCACTCCTCTTTGTGATGAGGCGTCATCGGTCTCGATCGACATGATGTCTGGTTAAGTACAAATAAGTCATTAATATCCGCAGCTCAAGCTTTCATTTAGAACTTATAACCTTTTGGTGTTGGTCTTCAGTGCAGAAAGATCTTTGAAGTACACTCTCAGAAAAAAGGGTAAAAATTCGTACCATTGCTTTTTACTCAGGCTGAACCCTCAAGGGTCTGCCAATTGTACCTTTAGCTGTAGGCAATTGTACCTTTTAAGGTACAGAAATGGACTGTACCATTGATGGTATGTTAATGCTGTTTGTACCTTTGGGATGTTCCTCAGAGTCCATTTCTGTACCTTAAAAGGTACAATTACAGTGTACAGCCCCAGTGACAAGCAAAGGTACACATTTTTAATCTTTATTCTGTTTACCCTTTATTCTGAGAGTGTATTAGCAAATGTAGAAAAATGCATTCTTAAGAGGTTAAAGTGGTTAGTATATGACAGTGTTTCTCAACCCAATCTTTGGGAACCCCTACACAGTCTACATTTGTGCTTCGAATAGTTGAGGGAACAAAACGTGGCCTGACTGGAGGTTGGGACACACTGACATATAAGGTTAAACTGTCGCTTGGCCTTAGGGCGCTGATGTGTTTTCAGGAGTGATGCTTCTTACCTGTGCTGGTGTTTGTACTGGAAGTCGGACCTTCTTGGCTGTCGGTCCTGTGCAGCACGGTGGCAGGAGACAGGTTCACTGGTGCCGCCTGCACGTCCTGCTCCCTTCCGCCTGCATCCCTTGAGTTTTTGAGGATGGCATCTACCTCGTGGTACAGCCTCATGACCCGGCGGGGATGTCCCTGTACTCCATGGCCCTTCTGTAGGGCACTGTACAGGTACTTGAGGTTCTTGTACTTGGTGCGGCACTGCTTCCAGTCACGGTCCACACCCAGCTGCAGGAGCCGGCCCGAGATCTGCATGAAGATATCCTTGTTGCGTGTGGATCTCTCCAGACGTTGGAGCACCTCCTTGTCGGAGCACACCAGGATGAGCGCTCGCACCTCCTCATCACTCCAGTTCCGCCCTACTGTCACCTGGAACTGGTCCAGGTTTCCCTCCGGCGTTCCGCGGTTACCGGCCGGCGGACAGAAGGGCCAGACCCTCAGGGGCCCCAAGTCGTTCTGGCCAGATGTAGCTCTGGTCTCTGGGGGCACACAGGGCTGTGGGGAATGCTCCACAGATGCCGTCGGTGACTTCATGTGCCGTCGAATATCTGCTGCTTAGAGATGAACAATATATTGGTTAACGGCATGGGCCGATGGCCATCGCAAATTTCGGTATATCAAGATATCGGTATTGACCCGATGTGTCAATCTTGGTGAGTATTGTGGGCAATATTTAGACTTTAGACAATATTCAAAGTTAGTAGCATCAGTGCTGAAGACACAATGAGTGAAATAATGGAGATAATCGCATTGGACAAGCCATTTTACATAGAGAAGGATAAGCTACGTACTAAAGCTTTTTTCATCCTATCATACCGTCTAGATATTGCCGGTATACGGTATTGATTAATTTTAATTTTTTTAAAGTTCAGCTCTAGGGGAACGGCTCCTTGTTGAAGAGTTAAAAAGATCACCCTTCATTTTTTGACCCCGCTGTCGCTGCCCGATCTGCAGCCACATGCGCACTAAGTTGGCGTACGGCTCACATGCTTCAATTTACCGTGCATTCACAGCGCATTTTATTTTTGTGCAATGCATGTTATTCTTTAAAAAAAAAAAATTTAGTGAGGCTCCGATTACCACTAACGCTGTGCACTACAAAACCGCCTCAATACAGCATCTCCGTGTCAGTTTAATAGCAGGAGGAGCGTCTGTTTTTTTTAACGGTGTTAAATGTAATACCTTTGGCATCTCTAACTACCGGGGTATACCGTAATATCGTCATACTGCCCAAGCCAATTGGAGGATGAGGGAATTCATTGGTTCATTCAGCACTTAGAACCTCGCTACAGTCTCCCAAGTCTGCGCCATTTTGCTGTTGTCTAGCTGCCTGCATTATATGATGTGGTTGCTACACACAATCATGGGATCTTAAGAAGTAACATCATCGACATCAGTTTCACTACAGATTTGTGGAGCTTGGGTGAGCCGGTTCTCAGTATCGGGAATATGAGCCAAAAGTTTATCCATTATTCATATCGGCTAAAAATCTGTTTGTGGAAGGAGCTCGGCTGTGGTAATGCAAGCCTCTCCTCTTCCATCAAGGAATTAAGAATTTTTTATGATTCTACTTTAAATGTGAAAACTAACATTGCAGCTGTTGAAGATGCATTAGTAACCTTCTCTTTTTGTTACATAGTCATATTTGTTGTTGGCTAGTTGCTATCTAATAGTGTTGTTTTTTGGATCCAAAAAAGAGTCTTAAGGAATTGATTTTGAGTCATCTGAAAGTGACTTGTCACTTTAGCTCGCCTTAAAGGTCAGATATGAAGTTTTGTGTTTTATTTATGTTCATTATGGATTCTTATGTGTGTGGGCACCAGTTTGCAAAAAAACTCATTAGAAGCTGGCCACTAATTATGAGTATCTACTCTCCTTCTTCTGCCTCCCAATGCTAAGTTGGTTCCCTGATTGTGTGGGAGGTTGAGGACACCAATAGAATAAGTTACTTTTGGCTTGTTGGTTCCTCACTATCAGTTGCTTTGCTGTAATTGTGACCCAACCCTCACCTTCATCAACGTCATTGCTCTGGTCAGGTCGTCTTCGCAGGCTTCCTAGTGAGGCCTGCTCACTTTCCTGTGTTCTCCTCACCGTTGCCCGGTCTGCTTCCTGAGCCTTCCACAATACAGCATGTTCTCCTTCAGGTCCTTTCCAGAGCACGGCCCGGTCCCCTTCAGGTCCTCTCCTGAAGGCTGGTTCTCCGGCTCTGGTGGTCCTCATGGCTCTCCCCTCCAGTATGGCTTCAACTTCTCTGAAGAACTTCATTGTTTTCCCTAAGTAGCCCACCCCAGAGGTCTTGGCATTCTTGTAGTCATACTTCAGGTTTTTGTACTTGGAGCGACACTGCTTCCAGTCCCGGTGGACACCAAAGCTCTGCAGTTTTTGTGCCACCTCTTGGAAGATACTCTTATTTCTTACGGTGCCCTGAAGCCTGCGCTGGACTATCGGGTCGGCCCAGATGTAGAGCAGGGCCTGGACCTCCTCGTCTGTCCAGTGCTTGCCTCCTTCTGATGCCACAGATGGGATGAAGCGTGGCTCTCTGATTAGGCACTGTCCTCCTGGAAGGTAAAAGAGGGTGTTAGCATATACGCTGTTTTGACCGCTTTAATCCAGTCTTTATCCTGGTTAAGCTTAAACTGCGAAGATGGTTCACTTGGTTCCCATCATGCATGACATAGAGAGATTCCTACCAAAATATCGTGTAACAAGAGGTATTCTTGGTATCGATTAACATAATTTAAAAACAGAATATGAATATTTGTATATGAATCAGCCTGATTATCTGTTTAGTAGGTAAAGCATTTTTTTTTAAACTTATTTAGTAGTTGCTTTTATCCAAAGCGATGTACAGTTGAGAACGCTGGGTCAGCCAGTCTCTGCAGCTACTGGGGCTTAAGGGCCTCGCTCAGGGGCCCAGTGGTGACATCACTGCCCACCCTGGGATTTGAACCTGCGACCTTCCAGTCACAGATCAGGCTCCCTATTCAGCTGAGCCGCCCTGATGCAGCTTTGACTTATTGAAGTTGCAGGTCAGCTGATAGCAGTCGGTCGTTGTTGTAGGCGCTAAGGGGTGTTGGGGTGGGGGCGGGGGTCAGAGTGGAGTCCGGATTCTTCTCCATCTGGCTCCTCACAGCCACTGGGTTCTTTGCTTAGCCAATCGTGGCAGAGAGGGGCGGTTTACCTTCCCTGAGCACATCCGTGGCTGAAGGGCTAACCCCTGATCTCTCCTCTGGCCTCTTTGGGGCCCAGCGGGTGAAGGCCTGCTCGTCTCCTTGTTCTTCCTCCTCCTCCTCCTCCTCTTCTTCCTCTTCCCCCTCCTTTGCTAAGTGTCCGGGGGTGGCGATGGTGTCCATGTCCCCGAGGAGCCCGGCGCCGCCTCTCGGCTGGCCGCTGTGATACTCCCCCCACAGGCAGGAGCACTTGGCCAAACACTGCCTCCAGTCTCTGAAGACTCCCAGCTGGTGCAGGCGACTGGACATGTGCATAAAAATGGCTTTGTCCCTGCTGGCCCCCCGCAGGCCGCGCTGAATGTCTTCCTCAGCCCAGACAGCCAGCAGGGCCCTGACCTCCTCTTCCGCCCATTCGCCCTCCTCCCCTAAACTCTCCTCCTCCTCCTGCTCTCTCTCACACTCCTCCTCCCGCTTCCTAACCCACTCCCTTGTTTGCCTCTCGCTCTGCTCCTCCTCTCTCCACTGTTCTCCCTCCATGTTCAGGATGACCTGGAAACACTTTGCTCCCTCCCTTTCTGCCTAGTTCCCTAGGCAACCAGACGGTTTGGCCACGGGGGAACACCCACGCAGGCAAATCCAGCCGCGCTACTGGCTTAGCCTGAGCCGGGGGGAGGGGCTAGTGGCCGTAATCCGAGAGGCAGTTCGCTAAGCGCGCTGTGGCTGCCGCTGCAGGATTTCCAAATAAGGCAACTCCGAAGCGAATGAATCTCGAGCGATGGAGGGGGAGAGAGCTGCGTCTGAGTAGCTTCCAGAAGTTTCCCCTACAGTTGTGTCTCTGGCCGCCCATATAAGCTGACTAACCAAACTTGTGCAGGAGAGAAAGGGAGAGAAGCTTATGTCCTATAAGCTCCCTCATTTTGCAGCTAAATTGTTAGCGTTGCTAATACCCCCACCCCCAAAGCTGCTTCTATAACTGTGACTTCCTTGCCACACAGCTCCCAATTCCTTATGCTCACCCCCCCTCTTCTGGACACAGCGGGTGTTCATTGTTCCTCTTGTGACCTCCTCCTTTGCTTCCCCTGCTAAATGTGAAGGTCATTGTAATCCCCTGCTGCCGGCACACAGACCCAGATGTGTGGTACCCATAGAGAGACACGCGGGGCTGGTTGCTGTACTGAGGCACAGCGCCCTCCTCTGACGCTAATGTGTGTGTGTTTCAGAGGGCAGGAGAGCGCTGGGATCGTCACGAGTAATGGAGCGTCACCTCCGACTTACATCACCCTCAAGGTAGCGCGCACGCACATACGCACGCACATACGCACGCACATACGCACGCACATACGCACACCTATTTACCCTGTTCCAGTGTGTGTGCCTGTGTGTTTGTGTGGGTTTCACTATGACAGTGATGACTTTCTAGTCATGGATGTTACAACAGTGATGATGATAGTTGATGATGATGATGATTATGGTCTTTTCTGCAAAGACGGTGATGATGATGGTGTGTGCGTGTGTGTGAGAGAGACAGTGATGCTGACGGTGACGGTGCTGACTTCCAGGGCATGGGCCTGGTGAGCAATGCCTTCCCTGCAGAGGAGCTGCTGAAGCTGCGCTCGGGTAACCTGGGCATCGGACACACGCGCTACTCCACCACGGGCATCTCGGAGCTGCAGAACTGCCAGCCGTTCGTGGTGGACACTCTGCATGGCAAGATCGCCGTGGCTCACAACGGGGAGCTGGTCAATGCTGCAGCGCTGCGCAAGAAGGTCGGGCTCACACACACGGGGACACACACACACACACAGGGACACACACACACACAGGGGGACACACACATACACAGGGACACACACAGGGATGCATACCAGTCATACGCTTGCACATGGGGGCACGCAGCAGTCTCACATGCATGCATTAGGACACATGGCAGTCACACACACACACACACATACACACACATACACACACCACCATGCTGTGCCTTAAGGTCTGTAGAAATGAAGAATTTTTCTATTTTTGTAATTTTTATTCATTGGTACAAAAAATAGAGAAATGTGCAGGTTTTATATAATCTTTATATTATGTTTCTGCTAATCTCCCTGACTTGCCTCTGATCATATTTCTGATTGGCTGATGCGTTGCACTCCCAAGAATGTAATTTCTGCGTGGTAATATTTATATTTAGGGAGAATATCCCAAGGCCTTCATCTGCGCTAAATGAAAGTCGATCGTCCTGTGCAATATGGCCCTGCGCGTCTTCAGTTCCTCGGTGACCTGCATGTGTGTCTGCGCCCCCTGCAGGTGATGAGGCATGGTGTTGGCCTATCCACCAGCTCTGATAGCGAGCTCATCACACAGCTACTGGCTCTGACTCCGCCCATGGAGGAGCAGGACGCCCCTGATTGGGTGGCTCGGTCAGTGGTCAATTTTCAGTCCCGCCATACTGTATTTAGTAGTCAGAGACATAGAAACTCAATCATGCAGGCAGCTCTCGAGTTACATAAATCTGACCTAAGTAAACCTGGTATGGCAGGTGGGGGGGGGGGTAGGATCCCCTCTGTCATTCGGACCCCCCTTGTAATGCTGTTTTCTCGCTTTGTTTTGCAGGATAAAGAACCTGATGACAGAGACGCCCACTTCATACTCGTTACTGGTGATGCACACGGATGTTATTTATGCCGTGAGGGACCCTTATGGGAACCGCCCCCTCTGCATCGGCCGCTTGGTGCCCATCTCCAAGCTGCACGGTTCAGGTATGGGGTCGCTGTGTGGCTCTGTGGGTTAGAACGCTGTGCCTGTGATTGGAAGGTTGCTGATTCAAATCCCAGAGTGATGTCACCATTCATCCCCTGAGCAAGGCCCTTAAATCCCAATTGTTCCAGGGAATGACTGACCTTACTTTTTCAAAAATGTGTTGCAGTATATTATGTTTCAGTCTTGTGAGGTAATAGAGGCAATAATCCAAACCATAAGTCAAGATGTATGTATAGAGGATGTAGCCCCTACACTCACTGTGTAAGACACCTTATAGCAAAAAGCACACAAGTCAAAAATGTGCTAGTATTATGTACTAAAGAACATGTGTAAAATTTAGGTGAAGAAAGTGTAAATTTACTTGCAGGCGTATGTTACATTCGCGTTAGTGCTTCTGTAAACTCAATGCATCTCAGATATCTTTCGGTTGGTTGGACCTAAGTCGAGAGCTGCCTGAAGTTGACAGTTACTCCTCAGGAAGGTCATGTTCTGGCCTTTCGCTGTGGGATACTTAGGGCTCTGCTGTCTTTAGGAGCTGCAGATAGAGACACGGAGGGCTGGGTTGTGTCGTCGGAGTCCTGCAGTTTCCAGTCCATTGGAGCGAGGTGAGATTAACTTCTGTATATCCAACAGGCCAGTAAAAGGTACAGTGTTTCTTAGTCTGTTTAAATGTTTACATCAACACAGACCCCTGAGAATCTGCGCACTGCATGTGATGTATAATCTGTACTATAGTACAGATCTATGTTGTCTGTATTGTGCCTGTGTGAACTCTGGCATTGCATCACTTGAATTTGCACAAACTGTTGTATTTATTGTACCTCTTGCATTTACTTTTCTCTACTGTGTTTCTTGTGTCTCATGTTTAAACTCTATGCCCTAATTGTTCATTGTCTGTAGGGTTGCAAAGGGCTGGTAATTTTCTGGTTACTTTCCATTCAATGGGAAGTTAAGCTGGGGAATTTTTGAAATATTCCAAGTTGGAAACTTTCCATGGGAAATTCCGGGAATATATGGGCATTAACGAGAAGTTACCAGAATTTTGCAACCCTACTTGTCTATCATGGTGGCTCCAACAGTAGCAATCTGTGCCAAGAAATTTCCACCTGCCTGCGGCAGTAATTCTGGTTCTGGGAATGTGCTTTGCCACTTGTATCCCCAGTTGTGCCTTTTTCATTTAATGATCATGTTTTTTTTTTTTTGTGATTTTTCAGGTATTACCGTGAAGTCCAGCCAGGAGAAATAGTGCAGATCTCAAAACATGGAATCAAGACATTGAGTATTGTTCCGAGACCGGAGGGAGACCGGCCTGCATTCTGCATATTTGAATATGTTTACTTTGCACGTCCAGACTCGATATTTGAAGGCAGGTTGGACACGTTATCATATCACACAGAATGTTACATTTTATGGCTGCCAGCATATTACAACATTGGCTTGTTAATTATACCATTTATTTCCATGAATTCCGAAAAACTAAGCTTCAAGCCAAGCCTATTCACACACAACTTGCTTTCAGAAATCCTCTTAATACCTTTTAGATCAGATATCGTACATTATGCAGTTTTTTTTTGTTTTTGCTTATGTACCTAATGGGCAGCTTGGTGGTGCATTGGTTAGCATTGTCGCCTCACACCTCTTTGGTTTGAGTCTCCATCATGGTTCCATGTGTGTGGAGTTTGCATGTTCTCCCCGTGTTGTCGTGGGGTTTCCTCTGGGTACTCAGGCTTCCCCCCACAGTCTAAAAACACGCTTAGGCTAATTGGAGTTGCCAAATTGCTAATAGGTGTGTGAGTGTGCCCTGTGATGGGTTGGTGCCCCATCCTGGGTTGTTACCTGTCTTGCGCCTATGGGCTACGGGCTTTGCGTGAGATTCAGGAGGGGGAGGTGATGCTGTTACCGATGCAGGTGTTCATGTGACGCTGAGTGGATGCTGTGGTCTTTGCCGTTAGCCATCAGCACCACTGCGTCCGGTGATGCGTCTGCGGCATTTTATTGCTGCTCCAATTATGCCCCCCCCCTCCCCGGTTGCAGGCCAAATGGTGTATTCCGTCAGGCAGCGGTGTGGACAGCAGCTAGCCATAGAGGCCCCGGTGGATGCAGATGTGGTCAGCACTGTGCCAGAGTCCGCCACTCCCGCCGCACTGGGGTATGCCCAGCAGGTAGGTTACAGGATGAATTCCCAGTAGTGTACTGGTCCACTCTGTGTAAACCTATACTGGTTGTCTCTTAAGGCCAATTTATGCAGAGCTTACGCAAGTGGCCTAGCTAGCATTTACACATCACGGTGATGTGTAGTTACATTTCTGAGATGTTGCATGTCAGGTTACAGCATAGGGTACATGGCTACGCTGCATCTGTGCAGAAGTTTAAGGGCACTTCTCCAGCACACCAGGTACCGTACTTCTCATACTTCAGAAAAAGAACCAGAAGTACGGTACTTCAAATTGTCGGTTGTCCACTGATGTGAAAACTGGTACCGGCACCGAATGACATCAACGGGAGGCGGGTTTATTTGTCTGTACTGAATTAGAATGATGGCTGTAGTGTGTCGTTGGGCTGGACGATATGCGATATTCATCGCATGATATGCACATGCAATTCTTACATCGCAAGGACCGCGATAGTCAGCTGGTTGGAGATCATGTTGTCCCAACATTATAGCATGGGGAGTTTAAAGTTTCACTAAAACATTTTTACTGTCATAGGAAACGAAACAAAAGCATTGTCATTTTAATGATCGTTACTTTTCAAGGTTATGTAGTACATGTTTAAAAAATCAGCTTAATGTTTGCGGCTTTTGCATGAGCGCTGCATGTGCTTCCTGAGTCATTCATAATCATTTTCATCCTTGCAGTTTAGATCACTCCTAGACGGGTTTGTTAGAAATTAATTTATTTTTTCTCCCTTTTTGTTTTATAAATAACCCAGTATTAATTACAATAAAATCACATCATGATATTTAATTTTTTTCCAATACTGTGCTCCCCCTAGTATATTATACAAAACACTTTTCTTGTCATGCCATCCAGATCATCTTCTGTTTCTTTCAACCAGATTGCAATTAAAGTTTGGTTTTCCTCATTTGTCCACACATATATCCTCATTTTTTTCCTACTTTATTATTATTTTAGTTTGTAACTTTTTTTCAAGACAGCAGTTGTATCAGAGAGAGGCTATTTGCATGACCAGTCAACAAAGAAAACGTTTGCAAGTCTCACCCCAAACTACCAAAAAAAATACCCCAGCTGGTTCCGGTACCGGAACTTCTGGTACTGGTTCTCGAGTTAAGTCTGACCATTGACTGGTTCGAGTCAATGGTAAGGGAAAGTACCAAAAGTATTGTACCTTGGGTGGCGGAAAAGTGCCCTAAATCAGCCCTTAGTGTACTGAGGCTGTTTCTACACTTCTTCTAGGCGGGGATACCATATGTGGAGGTTCTGTGTAAGAACCGGTATGTGGGGAGAACGTTTATCCAGCCCAACACGCGCTTACGGCAGCTTGGCGTGGCCAAAAAGTTTGGAGCACTAACTGACAACTTTGCTGGGAAGAGAGTGGTACTCGTTGACGATTCCATTGTCAGAGGAAACACAATTTCCCCGATCATCAAATTGCTGAGAGAGGCTGGAGCGACTGAGGTGAGTTTGTGTTTGGTTGAGCTTCAATTGGAAATCATGGAGGGTTCGGGTTTGAAGCCTCTGTTATCAACAGGTGCACATTCGAGTGGCGTCTCCACCAATCAGGCATCCCTGCTACATGGGCATCAACATTCCTACCAAGGAGGAACTTATTGCCAACAAGCCTGAATTTGCAAACATTGCTGGCTACATTGGTAAGTCAACTAGTGTGGACCAATGTGGAAATTCTGGCCAGTATGATAACTGGTCTATTTTGCCTAATATTGCTGATGCTAAAAACCTGCTAACCTCTGAGATGCATGAATCTTTAGTGAAACTGATGTCGGTAACATTATTTCTTAAGATCCCATGAATGTGTGAAGCAGCCACGTTATATAATGCAAGCAGTGAGATGAAAGAGAAGTAGCACAGACTTGAGACTGTAGCGAGATTCTAAATGGTAATTAAGCCAACAAAATCCCTTGTCTTCTGCTATGGAGATTGGCTTATCATCCAGTGCAATCATCTCCATTACTTCAGTAGTTGTGTGTTTAGCTCTGGTGCTGCTAACTTTGAATATTGACTAAAGTCTAAATATCAGCCAGCAGTATCGGTCAAGATGATCACATAGGAGCCATCTCAATTTTTAACATTGGCCAATATTGATTTGTTAATTAATATATAGTGCATCTCTGAAGTCGTCAGGTTCTGTGTTGTATGTGCTCCGCAGAGAAATGCCAGAGGCAGAAGATTCTCCTCATATTATGTTAGTGTCCAGTGTTGCTTATTACTCCAAAGCACAATTTGACTAGAGGTTATAAAAGGGGTATTGCAGTAACACACAGCAGCATACATACAGAGGGCTTTGCACCTTCATAGTGCTTCCTGTGTGCGTAACATGCAGTTAATGTGCTGGGTGCGACCTGTGCAGTAAGGTTGTACTATTACCATTCAGGGGCCACCAGCGTGCGCTATCTCTCTGTGGAAGGGCTTGTGTCGGCTGTTCAGGGGGGCATCCTGCCCCAGGAAAAGGACCAAAGGACGGAGGCCAATAAGAGACTGGGCCACTGTACTGCCTGCCTGACTGGGAAGTACCCGGTCGAGCTGGCATGGTGAGCTCAGCTGCGCCCCCTATCTGCATATTCTGGTAATACCAGGAAGTGACTGCATATTTCCTGTGTCGGAATGTGGACCATACCTCAAGTGGGACCTGCTGGATGCTAATGTCAGGATTAGCAACAGACACCACCTTGCTTTATATCTGTTGTTCTTAACACAAAATTATTTTTGTAGCCATTCCAGCCCCAACAATTAATGTGCCACTAAAAACAAAGATTGTCTTTGTTGAATTTAAGGGTGTGCTTGCTCTAAAATCTAAGTAACATTATTTCCGATGAGCAGTGACACTGAAACCACTATGAGTACAAGCTGCTTAGTTACCTGAATCTTTGGTTTGTTGTTTTAGTGGAGTTGGGGGGTCGTACGCAGCACCCCCGTCAAGGCTTTTGTGTGGTCGGTGGTTTCAGTGCTTAAGTGTCAATCCTATAGAAGTGTTAATCCCATAGAAGTGTTCTTACAAAAGATTTCTCTTCAAAAATAAAGGTGACATTCTGCTTACTGTCTGTTCCTGGTGTCTAACTGACCTTTCATGTTGAGCTTGAGATCTAGGCAGAGACACCAATCCAAACAATGTGGCTTTAATAAACATCTCAAAACACTCTTGGGGTAAATGACAAATGTCGCAACGAAGAGTATATGGGGACAATGTAAAAACATCACAAGGACAGGCTGCGCGGGTGGGGGTGCCGGAACAGCCTGACGACACTGCTGACGTTGGTTAAATCCAGGCCTTTGGAGGAGTGCTAGGGTACGGAGTAGAGCAGTCGCTTTCGAGAGAGACTGCGGGGATGCGGGAAGTAAAATCAGAGGCAGGACAATGAAAACGCAGCACCTAACAATGACACCCATCACTCAGCCGAAAGTCAGTCTCCTCAGGGATTACCTGTGAGAGCCTGCCTTCTGTTTTACGCTGATGGTAGATAAGCTGGAATTTGTGTCTGTAGGATTTCCTGTGGATTATTAAGGGATTCAGATTTAGGTGTTCAGTTAATTAGAATTAATAATTAGAATGGAAAAAAGAACTAACCTGTAATGTCTGTCAGATTGGCACTTTCATCTCTCTGTACAAAACAAGTAAATCGTGAATAACACTCAGCGAAACAGCGCAGCCTGGATGGATCAGGTCAAAATAAGATGCATCTTTACCTGAGATGGGAAGCGGGAGTAGAAGCTGGTCTTGGTGGACGCGCCCACATTGGGGATCTGAAGCTGGTATCCTTTGCGAGGGCTGCAGGCCCCAGGAGAGCCGGGCAGGAGGCCCAGGCTGCTGCAGTGATGACGCTCTGCTGGGCAGCCCCCTGGCCCCCCTCCTCGGAAGCGCTTGGACCCCGGCAACGGTTCGGGAGACACTCCGCGGATCCGCTTCCTGGCCCAGGTTCCAGCGGGGGAGAGGGCGAGTGCCGCAAGCGAGGACGAGGACGAGGACGGCCGCGGCAGCCTGCTCCACCTGGGTGGCGTGGCCACGGTGGCAGAGACGCACGGAGGGGGTCTGTTCCCACCCAACATCCTGCGGTACAGCTTCTGAAACTCCTGGTCGATCCACTGGCGCACGGCGCGGTCGCCGAGCTGAAAATTGAAGAGCAAGCTACTCGTGTGCACTTGGTGTGAAGGGGTAGGGAGGCAGACTTCGAGCCAGGCTGGAGTTCGAGTTGGCGTGGACCTGGGCGCCGGTTTGGACCTGGGGTCTCCAGTCACCAGAGGGCCTGTACCTAGTGAAGGACCCTCAGAGTGACGTGGGGGGGAGACAGCTACAGAGGCGCCCTCTGAATCCGAGTCCCACACTGGGGAAGAATTTCGCTGGGGGGGGGTCTGTCCTCTTTTCCTGCTACTGCAGGAGTTGACTTGGATGCCAAAGGCGGCTTGCTCCGGTGGTGGGGGACTGGAGACTGATATTTTAACGACATGACGGTGGGGTGAGAAGGAACTTATCCTTCGGCTAACATGCGGGAGAGAGGGAGGGACGTTCTCCTGGCAAGAGGGGGCGCCGTTATCCATCACATAGGCAGTGTGGCGCTTTCTCCCGCTTCTGTTGCCGGGAGCAGGCTTATGGGCCCTGGTGAACCAGCCACGTCGGTACCGCCTCAGCACGGCGTCGCCCGCCTCCGCCACCTGCTGCCGCCGGCAAGCCTCCCCCATCTGGCTGAGCATGCTGGGATACAGGTCCAGCAGGGTGCTGCCCTGACTGCTGAGTGTGCGCTCCAGCTCCTCGTCATGGTCCTCCAGTTGGGTCGGCGCCCCCTGCTGGCTGCAGCACGAATCGCTCATGGAGCTGGAGAGGAGCTGTGAGGTATTCACTCCGGAATCCCCTGTGAGGAAACGCAGAGTTGGAACCTGCTTCTCTTTCTACCACACACACACACACAGAGCCAGAATTCTATTGCAATCTAAGAAAGTAAATAACTTATTATAACACACATTGCTATTGTAAGGAAAAGTAGAACAGATGCCCCAATGTTCTTGGTTGGTTATTTGAGTACAGACAGCAATTTATGATCATGGGGAAGCCGGAGAGGGTGGGGGTACGAACTTATATCCTTATCATTCTAGTGGTGTAACTCAATTTACAGTTCCCAGAGGTGGTCAGGGGCCAGACTGCTGCCAATTACTCTCACGGGAAGTCTCCGTCCTGTTCTGCCTCATCCTTGTCTCTCGTCCGCAATAAGACATTTTCAGTTAGTAACGCAAAAAATTTCTTCTGATTCAGCCGTCTGCACTACCAAGGGTCTTTCTTTTTCTCCAGAAATAGCGAAAAATTTGACTGCTCTCCGGCAACTAGTCTTTCTGTAAATGCATTAGTGCGAACACTCAAACGTAAAAATTTTGTCATGCCTACACCAGTGAGCTCCGATTGGTTCATACTTAGCTCATGACCCTTTCCTGATTGGTCAACCTTTCGCTGCCTGGTATATGTTGTTTTGATTACTTGTGTGCTTTTTACAATTTTTGTGGAGCTCAAAATGAGACTGTACCTGAGCCCAGTTTAAGTGCAGCTCTAGCTTATGACAAAGATTACAGTGGTTCCTTTTATGTACAGCTTTGTTTACGACGCTACAGCATTGATATTTCACTTTTGCTAAATGAAATACGTGCATTTACTTTAAACACATGGCTGTGTGTGAGATTAATCAACAGTAAAACATTCATAAAAACTGAACATTACTAATCAAAGTCAAAATAAATCAAAACATATACTTCTCCATTTCTAGAATAATAAAGAAATTTTGGTTGGACAAAAACAACATGCAAATGACACGTTGTGCTAGAGCTACAACGAACAAGTAAAATATATAGTGAGCCGCTTCTAAAAATATTAGGTTAAATGTGCAAATGAAAATATGTCAGAAATACATTAACAACCACTCTAATTGCTACGTCATCTTACACGGAGCAGTGTGAACGCAGCCCTAGTGATAACAGTGGTGTGGATGCAGATCTTTTCTTTCGGAAACTCCCGTAAAAAAATGTTTATGTATTAGTGCGGACATAGCTAGGACCCTCAAGCTCCAGGAGGTCACCCTTTTAATGCAAATTCACTCACAACACCTTCATAGATTCCCTTGTTGGGGAGGGTCTTTTGGGGTATGAACTGTCCTTGATTTGTATTTGAGCTACCTTTCAATGCCCAGTGTATGTCTACACTATATTACATTATATTATTTTTACTGTTCAATAAACCACCGTTTTGCTGAAACAAGACTCTGCAAGTGGATTCCTTACACTATGTTATGAGAGTATGAAATCACACTACAGAATAATGAAACTGTGTGTGTCTGTAAGTCAAAGGCTCCTTGCCATCTCTCACCCTCAGGGTGGATTGAACAGCCGTGTGTGTGTGATGCTGCCAGCTAACTCTGACCCCCGTGTAGACGCCCCATCCTTACAGAGAAGACTCCCAGCGCATGTCCCTGCGGAGGTGTCCATCGAAAGCAGCAGCTCGTCACACCGTCTGGAGACCTCCAGCTGTAGACATGGTGAAATGTCACAGGAGTCAGAGCGTCATCAGCTGTGGCCCATCCACCCTCCAACCACAAAACATGCAGATGCCACCCCCCAGGGAAATGAATCAGAACAAACAGGCACAAAAGCACCCCCCCAAGCAGTCTCTCTTCTGAACATTTATACAATGGCTTTGGTAAATACCATTTTGTTATTGGTGTCATGATGGTGTTGATAACTTTCATGTAACTGCACAGCTAATTCCCGGCATCCTAATATCAGTTCTATATTAATGCAATTTAATGTTATATTTAACATGTTCATATAAAAACCTGTGTGACTTTTTTAATCATAAATACGCAGTCAGTCTTACCAATAAAATTTTCCGTGGTTTTCAAAATGCAAGCTGTCTGTTAGTGGTTAAGGGACTTGCCACTTATAGTGAGTAGCCTGACCGTATGTTCTATCCTTATAGGGAGTATACTTTTAAGGACACTTCAGAACATTATTAAATTCTAATTATTATAATAATAATGTAATAATAATAAAATATTTATTATTCTAATAATATTTTTTTCCCCATTGTTAGCCTTGGTAAACGCAGGATAAACCACTTCGAGGTGAGCAGTTAAATGAAGATAATCAACTCCAACTTAGCCACCCTTCGCCTTGTGCCGGGCCACATTACAAGTTGTCGTCAATTATTTTCATATAACCGCACACCTTGGTACCTGGTACACATTTATATAAGCCACCATACAGCCAACAGTAACCCAAGCTGCCAAATACTCCAATTAAAAGACAACCAACCTGGGTGTTGCCAGTGCTCCCTTTACCTATAAGACAAATGAGAAGAACATTAGAACAGGGTAAGTGTTTCTTCAAGGGTTTAAGGCAGGGGTGGGCAATCTTATCCGCAAAAGGCCGGTGTGTATGCGGGTTTTCACTGCAACTCCCTAATTAGATTACTAATTAGAGGACTGATTGGCTGAAGAGTCCTCACACCTGGGTTTCAACAGCTGACCTACAGGTTATGCCAAAAACCTGCACACACACCAGCCCTTTGTGGATAAGATTGGCCACCCCTGGTTTAAGGTGTTACATGAAAATGATGCTGAATCTGCTGATAATTGTTTGGGGTTAAAAATAAATAAATAAATCAATAAATCAAAAAATGTTATACCTCTCTCTTGAGCCGACATCCATGAATCATCCACCTTCTGAGAAAATTAAGACGTGACAGAGAGGAGTTTAGAGGAAAAGTACAAGTATTCAGCCTTCCAGAGTACTGACATACTGTATCTACTGTAGCACAAAGAACTGTTCAGCAGAGGGTATTTTCTGTGACTCTTTCTGGGTGTGAAAGCTGGGCAATGATAAAGCAGAACAAGAAGAATATGCCTTTCAACTCTGGTCCCGACTGTGGATCGCGAAGCAAACAAACCGGCGGATTCTTGGCTGAATAGAGACTGTACTTTGACTTACAAATCATTAGATTCAAGCCGTCGTATTTTAGGCATCTCATGTGAAGACCCAGTGCACTCGAAATGACCATAACGCTTAGAAAGGTTGTTGGAAAAAGAGAAAGGACAACCAGCAACAAGGTGGCTACAGTCATCACAACAATGCACATGTCAGTGGAAAGCATGGAAACCAAGAGAAAAGACAGGACCTTCTGGAGAAGAGGCATCTATATGGCATCACATTGAGTTTGTGGCACCCAATAATAACAGGTACTGAGCTGTGGTCAACATTGACTGGTATTCAATCAACATACCTTTAACGACTTTTTTCTTTTCCTTTTTTCTATATGTACTGAATCCCAGGGAACAACACCTGAAATGGATAAATTTACATGCATCTATTATTTTGCTGATGGTAAGGAACTACACATGACCATCATAAATTGTACTTGTCACTTAATATTAAAACGTCACTAATTGCATTACGAGTTTGCATTTTTGCATAAATTAAAATTTGAACATTCACATACATTTATGCTAAAAATCCAACCTAAATAATTAATCCAAAAAAGCATTTTCCCAGCGTTTCCAACTAACACCAATAACCTTAACATAATTTAAAACAACGAGGCTAATGGCCTTAACTAGATGGTGGCACATTCTGAATTAAACGAGTCACGGGGTCTAAGTGCTTCTATTAGATTGTGTACTATAGCGTGTTATTTTCGCTAGAACAAACTAATTACCCTTTATTCAATTATTAACCGACCCTGGCATAGTTCTAATAACAGGACACCAGTTTTCGGATCTGATACCGTAAGTAGAGTATTAATGCCTGCTATTTCAGTAAAAGCTTCTACCAGATCGCTGACAGATTGAAGTCAAGAAACCTTAATTTCCGCGTCGACTTTCGCCAGCCAGCGACTTTCGTTAGTCAGCGAGGCTAACCACAATAGATATCTTATTTCTCATAAGAATTATACGGTGGTTATGTGGATTAGACGTTGCGCAAACTACATGTGTATCCAGCCGATGGGGGTAAATAACTCCGCACCAAACGTTTCACCAAATTGTACATGAGGTGAATGCCTAAAATCAGAGACACATAGCCGCAGATCCTATATAAGAGCACGCAGATCAGGGAGAGAAGAACGAGAAGGACCACCTTCAGCTGTCTGGCAAGTCATGGACTGCAAACACACCTCCACCCCCGATCCGTCCACGTTTGAGTACTGCAGAAGCAAGAGCCACCATACAGAATCTGTCATGTCAGTTTGATAAATGAAAGCATAAAAACAACACTTATGGTATTAATGTAAGTAATACTGGAGATAAGAGCACTCACTTTTTCAACAATCCTTTCGAGAGAATTTCTGTATGTTTCTGCGTTTTCTTTCAGTTGTAGATTAATATAAGCATCCATGTTTCTTATCAGGTTTAAAAAAAAATAAATAAAATATAAACAGAAAATTACGGAACCAACAACAGAAAAACTTGTTCCGGAACTACCGCCTTTCTTGGGTACGGGTGAAACTTCGATTCAAACCTGGCTCAAGAAATAAGGCAACGTGATTGGCTGTCGAGCTGTGACACGCGTCGCATCTGTATGTCGTCACCAGCATTCGACAGCCAAAGTGGGTGGTCACGTGGTAATGTTTGTGCATGTGGTTCAGTTGCTGGTTCAGTCGGGGCTGTGTGGAACATGGAAATGGAAACGCTGCATGGGATGGTGCACGCAGCGGCACGTCAATATGAAGCCAGAGTAGCTGTTAAGTTTGATAGTGGGGACGACCATGGCTGCTCTTCGTTAACTTATAATCAGCTGTTGATCTGTGCTGATGAACTAACTGTCTTGCTTAAGAAGCACGGTGTTTTAAAAGAACAGATAATTGGCTTGTGCTGTCAGCCAGGGATCAGGGTTCCCATTTGGATACTTGGGTATTACGTCATATTTTTATTTTATTAGAACTTTTGGTGGTCGTCCGTGCTATGTTCTGAATGAATGTGTCTTTTTCTGTAGAACGTTATTTTTCTAATTAAATACTCTTCAAAACTGTTTAAGATGAAAAACGCGGTCGTAATATCATACAGTGTTCTTTTATGTTTCATAAACGCCCTTATATACATAGAATTGTGCTTACTGACTGAAACGAATATGTGAACTTGGACTCTGAATGTTTCAGGATTCTAAAGCTGCCTGCAGCATACATGCCGATTGATCTCGACGCTCCTTCTCAACAGTCGGTTAGGATCATGGAAAAATGCGGGCTAGAGTTCTCCGTAATACAAAGTGATCTATTTCAGGTAAAACTGAACCCTCAACAGTCTGAGTTCCCGGAAGTATATGTCAGGAGATAGTCTGATCATTATTTCATCCGTTATATGGTATCAGTGTGGTAATGTAATTTATATGTAGGTGTCTACTGCCTCTGTCAAGATCAATTCAGGCTTGTTTATCATGCTGTGTTATGTTGGACTCATCTGTGTAATTTGTATTGCTACTAGACCTTCGGTGCATGTGGAGGCATAAACATTAGCTCTCAATTCAGCATTTTTGTATGTTTTTCAGCATTTTCCATCAGAACTGTAGCCTGCACTCTTTTTTTCCAAATGAAATTAGGAAATAGCGGAATTATACCTGAATGCATTATTTGTAAATAAAATAAATTGCAGTGATATTATACAGCTACCACAGTGTAATTCACTACGGGAAAACAGCGTTATTTATTTGCCTCACTGTACTCTCTCTTTACTTTAGAGGTTCCTTGATGTGTTTTCCGATAGTGTATCAGTGGATATCTGTTCAGAGTGGCCGAGTCAGGGCCTGACCCTGGTGAGGATCCAGAGCTATGCACAGCAGCAAACAGAGCAAGGGGAGGCAGCAGAGCGTTTAGCCCCTTCTGCTTGGAGATGTGGGGCAGGCTTGGTGGGTCTGGCCTACGTGCTGCACACTTCAGGGACAACAGGGCTGCCCAAGGCTGTCAAAGTGCCCCACCAGTGCATAGTGCCCAACATCACACACCTCAGGTGAGCACGTACATGGATGTCGACTGCAGGCCTGCAGCTTAGTCTTGGCAAACTTGTGAATATGAACTCATAGTTTCGCAGTCTATTGGGTATTTTGTCCTTTTGGGGGCGGGGGGTTAGGATACTGTGTCTGTGAGCAGAAGGTCGTCGGTTCAAATCCCAGGGTAGGCAGAGTGATGTCACCATTGGGCCCCTGAGCAAGGTTCTTAACTCCCAGTTGCTCCAGGGACTGACTGACCCTGCATTTCTCAAAAATGTATGTCACTTTGGGGAAAACATCATCTACTGAATAAATAGAATGTTAATGTACTGGTAGATGTACTTAGTCCTTTTATGTAGAATAAAAAATCTCCAGAATGTGTCTGTGTTCCATACAAGGCTCCGAGGGCGTCATGATCCCAAGCTATACTGTTTTCTAATTAATAATTTTCTGTAGATCTCTTTTTCAGATAACTGCTTGTGATGTCATTTTCATGGCCTCCCCGTTGACCTTTGACCCCTCTGTGGTGGAGATGTTTTTAGCTTTGTCATCAGGGGCCTGTCTTCTGATTGTCCCAACACTTATTAAAAGGATCCCCTCCAAGCTGGTCAATGTGCTGTTCACCAATCATAAGACAACAGTTTTACAGGTAAATTGGTTGGGCTTGGGGTTCTACAACTACTACTATCAACCTACAGCCAGAAGCAGCATGGGGTGGAGAAAAGGGTGAAATAGACAAATGGTGAAATAAGTAAACGGGACTGATTCTGGGGTGCTAGGAACCCACCTGATAAAAGTGCAGAGTGCCTCTTGCTATCAGATCGATCTCTCCTGGGTAATTTGATCTTTAATGGATCAGTAATATTTGTATGTTTTATATTGTGAATGTTATCCAGTATATATGTATACTGGTAATGTAGATATTGTAGTAATGCACCTTTTCTGATTAGTGCAAGGTGATGTTGAACTCTGAGATTTCTGCCCCTGTTGCTGTGCTCTGTGCAGGCCACGCCCACCTTACTGGCCCGCTTTGGCAGGAATATCCTGCGGGGGGTGCTGCTTTCGGAAGCCTCCCCTCTGCGTGTGTTGGCCCTGGGGGGCGAGGCCTGTCCTCCCCTGTCCCTTCTCCGGAGCTGGAGGCAGCAGGGCAATGCGACGCGTGTGTTCAATCTGTATGGCATCACCGAGGTCTCCTGTTGGGCCAGCTGTTACGAGATTCCCGCAAGCCAGTTGGCCACCACCTCTACCATGTGAGGTCATCTGTATGCACATACAGATTATGAGGGCGTATGACTTAAAGGGATGTTTCTGTTGGATTTAAATAACCTGTCTTTATCCTTAAAGGGATGGTTTGTCTGTGCCTCTTGGAACACCATTGATGGGCACTACCATGGAAGTGAAGGATGAGAGAGGCTGTGATGTCACTGAAGGAGAAGGACAGGTGTGCATAGGTAATGGTGACAGTGGCTCGTGGGAGTTTTACTTACACAAAAATGTTCTGAGGGTAGAATGAAAAATGATTGGTTCGGAGAAATAACCAATCAGATGCTAGAGGAGGTGGGTCCATTCAACTAAAGGAGGCAGGACCAAGACATCTCATTAAAACTCCCATGAGCGTGACAGTGACAGTCATCTATCAGGCTTTCTGTCTTGCTCTGTGTATGGTAACAGTTGTCTGGCTTTCAGGAGGGGAGCGTAGGGTGTGTTACCTGGGTGATGAAACAGAAGTGGTGCCAGGGACTATGAGGAGAACAGGTGACTGGGTGGAGGTGAAGAACTCCCATCTTTACTTTGTGGGCAGGAGGGACCGGCTGGTCAAACGGCATGGGCAGCAGGTGCACCTAGATGCCGTCCAGTGGGTGAGCGGCTGAGAATGCGGCATAACATGCATGATGTTACATGCGTTATAAGGACATTATAATCACTCATCCTCCTCACTGTGCCCCCCCCCGCATTCAGGCACTAGAGCTGTTGCCTCAGGTACATGCTTGTGCAGTGATGCTCTGTCACAGCAGACTGGTGGCTTTTGTAGTTCCAAGCACTTCCACTGGAGATGGTGCACTTTCAGCTGATGATGTCCAGCCTCTTGCTGAAGATGGCACCCATTCATCTGGAGATGCCACAGCTTCCTCCACGTATCTCCTGCCGGAACTTGGAGATCCTACCTCCAACGTGAACCATGCCGGCTTTACTGGTGACCAGACGTCTTCTTTGGGAAGTTCATTTTCTGGAGACTCTCGTGGTCATCTCACCCCATTTCCCAGAGACCTTCAGAGGGAAATACTGCATAGTCTCTCCAAACTGTTGCCCTCTCAAGGTGTTCCAGATACCCTGATACCTCTCAAGATGCTGCCTACATCCACACATGGTACACCAAGCCTTTGTGCCATTGACAAGCTCTTAGTCCTGCTTATTCAGATCTACCTATCAATCTGTAGAAAAATCGTAACCCAGAAAGGAGTTATTGAATCCTTATTATTAAAAAATATTTATAAACCAAATTTTTTGGTTAATCTTATGTAATTCTGTAGGTAAGGTATGCTTTGAAGAGCTTCTGGATTTCTACAGTAAATGGAGAAGAGGATCCATCATTGTGCTGGATAAACGAGATTCTGTAGCTGGCAGACTGCAAACACTCTGGAGGGTAAAACCAATATCAGATGCATGTTTCACTCATAATCCATATGCGACAGACTACATGCGATGTAGCCTAAAGCAGTATAGTGTCTGTGTATGAGATGACAGCAATACTTGGGTCTTCCTGACAGTCTGATCTTATATTTCCTTGTTGATTATAGTCTTGTTCTCGTTAAGGTCCTTTTTGGGGCTAACGTGTGCCTCTCTCACTCTGACCACATTTTATTAGGATGCGTTGGGCCTTTCAGAGGATGCAGTCGTTTCTGCAGATGCCAGCTTCTTGCTCAGCGGTGGAGACTCCTTGCAGTGTCTGCGTTTCTGCGATGACGTCGCTTCTTCAGTGGGCGGGGCCCCAGCAGCGCTGCTGGAGGTCCTCCTCAGTGGCTCTTTCTCTGATGTCGTCTCTCACGTTACCGCAGCATTATTTCCATTTGAGAATTCAGAGATAAGTGAGCCACCCACTAAGGGACTCACAACTGAAATGCCGTTGTCAAGACTAGCCACAAATGACACAGCAAAATTGCCCTTTCAAGAGCCACCTAAGAGACCATCTGCAGAGAATCACTCAACAGAACCAGCTAAGAAACCATCAGTAGAATCTCACTCATCAGAACCAGCTAAGAGACCATCAGTAGAATCTCACTCAACAGAACCAGCTAAGAGACCATCAGTAGAATCTCACTCAACAGAACCAGCTAAGAGACCATCAGTAGAATCTCACTCAACAGAACCAGCTAAGAGACCATCAGTAGAGTCTCCCTCAACAGAACCAGCTAAGAGACCATCAATAGAGTCTCCGTCCCCAGAACCAGATAAAAAGCCATCAGCACCTTGTGTTTCTCAAGAACCTTTTGCTAGGAGGCATTGCAGATTTGTAATGCTGAGGAGAGCAGGTGAAGTTGTAGAAATGGGTGCTTCACTTCCATTACTGAGCAGCCAAAGAGAAACTCCGGCTTCCCGTAAAGATCTTCATTTGCAGACCACCGAGAGGTCAGATGCTCGCGCACCGTTGCTGAGCTTGCATGTGCGATGGACATCAGACACAGGCCGCTGTGTGGATGCATCCCCTGTGCTGCTGGTGACCATAAATGACCAGACCTCAGCCTGCAACGACCTCAGAAAGGACCAATCCTTGGAGAAGGTCATGGTTTACATCGGATCACACTCCCACAGATTTCAGGCCGTGGACTTCTCCACAGGAGACCTGAAGTGGGAGCGGGTTCTGGGGGGCAGGATCGAGTCCTCGGCCGTAGTCAGCAGATGCGGCCACTTCATTGCTGTTGGTCAGTACCTGTTTATCTATTTTTCTCCCTATTGTTTCTGTATGTACTAGTGGTCAGTATTAGGGCTATGCAATATGGACCAAAAATCTTCTCATCTCATCTTGATGTTTTTCACCTGAATGGCGATATACGATATATATCTTGATATTTTTTTCCCATAAAGTAATAATAAAAAGACAGTTTCACGTCAGAGCCAGTGTCCCCCATATCACACAGACACTTTTATTTACAGGCAGCTGTAGATGTGCATGAAAAAATGGCTCAAAAATGAACTTGCGGCATGTATTATTGCATATCTGTGTTCAGAGAAGGGGGGGGGCAGGATGCAGTTGTGCAAGAGACCAATAGGGAGAGGAGACATAGGCAAATTGGCGGCTCTGTGCTGCTAATTTTATTTGTGGTTTTCAGAATAAAACTTGGTGAAATTATATCAGTTTGTGTGTCAGTACTTCTTGAACATTTTCAGCACATTTTAACAACTTTGCAGGCAACACTAAATTAGGTTGTGTAGCAGCAGGAAAAACCTGGACACATTTATGGTGCAGACAGGCACCCATAAAATAAAAATTGAAGAATAAATGCAGTGATTTAATGGAGGAAATCGTGCTCTTTCTCAGGATGCTACGACGGCCAGGTGTACTTCCTGTGTGCAGACACTGGAGGGACCCACTGGGTGTTTAGCACAGGAGATGCAGTGAAGAGCTGCCCTGCAGTGGACATGCTCACTGGCTGGGTGGTGATCGGGTCCCACGATGGTTGTGTTTACGCCCTCGATCTGGAGGTAACCGTGGTCAGCAGGGTGGTCTTTGTGTCGTTGAGCAGCTCCTTTCATTACTTCTACTGAAACCAATGGCGTCATATTGCTGTTCTGTTTGTAGGCTCGGCACTGTATCTGGACGCACCCCTGTGGTGGTGGGGGGGTGTTCTCCTCCCCATGTTTTCACCCCTCCCTCCGGCAGCTCTATGTGGCAACGCTGGGTGGACGGCTACTTTCACTGAACGCAGTAAGGAACTGACAGTCGACAGAATCCACACACAGACACACACACACACACCTCTACTGGAGTTCACACAAACCTTTGCCAGAATCTGCACATCTTCTCATCATTTGGAGGATTCCTGACATTATTAGATCATGGTTTACAGGATCCCTGTATGCCAGTTCACTTTTTTGCTCCTTCCCAGCACCGTGGGGACGAGAAGGGCTTTTCACGCCTGTGCATCAACAGCAAACAATCAAGAACAAACCAGACAATCAAAAACACTGAATACCTGATACAGGCATGTTCGGAGCTGGGAGGGAGCAAAAATACGTACTATCTGGCGGTCCCCAAGGGCTGGGATGAGAAATATTGCTCTATAAAATGAAAACTTTAGGTGCAGGATATAATATTGTTGAACTAGGATGACCTTGGAAGTGATGGCGTAGGAGAGCGTTTGAGATGGGGGTGGGGAGGGGCACAAATAAAATACAACATTCTGTTTATTGGGGGGGATGAATAAAGCCAAATTAAATATTGAGGGGGACACATTGCTAAGCAGTTCCTGTACCACCCTGCTTGGAAGGAAAGGCAATGTTGCGTTTTGTGCAAAGGCATGTAGGGTTGTTCTCCTGTTCTGGGTTATAATACAGAATCTGCATGGTTCTGACCTTCTGACATATCCATGTACCCATGGCTGCAGGACACCGGCGCCCCCTTGTGGATGCACAGCAGTGAAAAGCCCTTCTTCTCATCCCCGCAATGCTGTCACAGCTATGTGTGTATTGGTTCTGTGGATGGAAACCTGTATGGCTTCAGCCACGCAGGTGAGAAGGTGAGAGAGATCATACGCGCTTACTGTGAATTCCTAAAACATTCAAACGAACTAGCAGTGTTCAAGAAAACTGAACATCACGTCTAAATATAAATAGTGTCTGATTATGGACCCAGGATCCCTCGTCATCTTATTCTACATCGTTAACAGCGGGTGGTTTGCAGCGATTCTTTCGGCTTTATGCAATATCATCTGAACAGCTGAGGGTGCGGCATCTGCCCTTCAGGCAGCATTTAGCTGAGCTTGTGTTTCAGGTGTACCCTATCGGCAATTTTGCCACCTCGACTGTACTCCCTGATTTTGAGGTCACCTTTGGTGTGCCGGGGCTTGTCTGGTCTTCATAAATGCTTAATGTCTTAAGATCATTTCATGGTCTTGCCCACAGCTGTTAAAGACATTTGCAGAGTTCTTGCCATTTGAAGATTGACCTGCATTTCGTAAAATGATTATAGACATTTTGTTGTCTTTGCTTAACTCTGCAGGTTGTACCATTTTCTGCTCGCTCACAATAATTATTGCTGTGGGTGTTCATATCATTAATATTTACATATATTTTCTAACTGCTCATCCTGCTCATGGTCTCGGGGGTCTGAACCCTATTCCTGGCAGCAGAGGGCACAAGACTAGGCCTGGTGTGGGCAGTGCCAGTTACCCATTTTTGTTGTCAAAATTCATATATGATTATCTACTTGTTAAAGTACATGTATTGCTAGTGAAAATAGACAAATACACTGCCTGGCCAAAAAAAGTCACGGGTTGAATTTAAATCAGCAAATACTTAAGAGCCAATAACTGGATCATTATTACAGCTCAGCAACATTATGCAGCAGAACAGTAAAGTCAGCTGAGTACCTGAATGTACTGAATGGCCAGTTTATCCTATCAATGGATTTTTCCTTTCCTAATGGCATGGGCATATTCCAGCACGATAATGCCAAGATTCATCTGGCTCAAATTGTCAGGGTTCAGGGAGCAGGAGGAATCGCTTTCACACATGAATTGGCCACCAGAGAGCCTTGACCTTAATCCCATTGAATGTCTTTGAGAAGTATTGAAGAATACTTTACGGAGTGGTTCAACTCACCTGTCATCAATACAAGATCTTGACTAGAAATTAATGCAAGATTGGGTGGAATTATATGTTGAGATGTTGCATAAGCATGTGGAAACAACGCATTGATGAATGTGCACCCTAATGAAAGACAAAAGGTGGTCCAATTAGATATTAAAGTGTGCCACTTTTTTGGCCAGGCAGTGTAAATAAAGATTATAGCATAGATGCTTTTTAAAAACATGGTCTCAAGCAGGTATACTATGCGGTTTGCTGCTGGGTTATATATTAATACTGTGCAATCATGAGTTTAGGTCTTCATATTTTTGTGCAGTTTGTTATGCTCCTTCCTACTGTGATACCTCATGTTACGGTGTACAGTGCGCTGTCCTTGGGTGTGTTATATCCAGGTACGTCTATCCTTTCAGGTCTGGCAGTTCTCCACTGGTGGACCCATCTTCTCATCTCCATGTCCCATGCCTGCCACTCAGACAGATGTAGCCAATCAGAGGGTGGTGTGTGGGTCACATGATGGCTGTGTTTACTGTATGAACGGCAGTGACGGGACGCTGGTGTGGCGCTTTCAGACCGGAGCCCGGGTCTTCTCCTGCCCCTTCGCCTTTAACGGTTCCCAGTGGGGTTGCACGTCGCTGGTGGTGGTCTCCTCCACAGATGGGACTCTGTGGCTCCTGGATGGAGATGATGGAGCCCTTAGGGCTTCCTTGCAGCTTCCTGGAGAGCTATTCTCATCCCCCATACTTTGGCAGGACTCACTAGTTGTGGGCTGCAGGAACGACCTCGTTTACTGCATAGACATCATCAAGAAGAAAGGACTGGATACAGATGCGGACTCAGGGGGGTCGTAGCTGGAGTTACAGACCACAGACAGTAGAGGCAACTATGGTAGTGCAGGCATCTTACGGTCTCATCCACCCACACAGCTACTAGAACCTCCAGCATCAGTGTCATGCATGCTGCTTGTAGTGTGTGGCTCAGTGGGTTAGTGTCTGTGATCGGAAGGTTGCTGGTTCAAATCCCATCCTTGCCAGAATAGTCACATGTTTGTTGGGACCTTGAGCAAGGCCTGTAACCCCCAAAATGATCCAGTGTTCGGACCCCAAGCTCAACTGTCACCTGCATGTGTCGTAAAGCAGAGCATGATGGGATATGTGGATACTAAAGCACTCCAGTATATCTGTACAAATGGAAAATAAATCGTTTCAGTTTCCTGCAGTGTATTTGGGGTGTAGGATCACCATTAACATACAACAGTAGTTGTATCTTTTTTCTTTGGTACACAAACATACTACTCTGACACGCAACAAGTGAGACATCAGTTTTTAATTTCTCTACCTTACACATGACATTAGTGTCACCTCAAATGATTGAATTAGGCATAACTCTGTGGACCATAAAGTGGAAGTGTGACTATGCTATTGTGTACTACTCAACAAAGAAATGGGCCAACAAATCCAATGCATTGTGGGAGTTTTTTTTAACGCTCCAGTCATTGTATTTATACATAGAGTACATGATGTAACTACATTTTATACAGAAAGGTGAAACACTTGATGTATCCTGATTGGTCAGTATTGAGCAGTCCATGCTGTAGTGGGCGTCAGTGCTCTGCAGGGCAGTTCTGATTGGTGGAACACTGCCAAATAAGAAGCCTATTCACCAATGAGCTGGCAGTCTTGACATTCAGTGCTGAGTTTTTGTGACCAATTAAAATGCAGAGTACTGTGGTGAAGCTGAAAAGTCACACTGATATCTGTAAATCACACTTAACCCAAACAGAGAGCCACTGAACCTAACCAGGAACATAAAGCATTAGACAAGGATTGGTAACAACCAAACAGCGGAAAAATAAATTACCCCAAAATACTAATTAAAAAATGGTTAGATAAAAAAGTAGTAAGGAATATGGTTTTTGACATATACATGCTGTGAGAATGTTTTAGACCCTCCTGGAAGGCGGCCGAGTCACATTTTTCTGCAGTACTAGCCCTTAAAACATTGCTGATCATCGTCAATAATCAAAGAAACAGCAGAAATCGTGTGTTTCAAAAAGTCATGAGAATTTGGAGCATTTCCTCCTTTTAGATAACCAGGCAGGATTTAAACACTGGCAGTGTTGCATCTCAAATGTTTAATCCCTTTAGAGATAAATGTTAAGTATTTAATTCTTTTTCTCTTGATACCATTGTCGTTGAAAAGTGAAATTCAGGCCTAGTACTTTCAACGCTGATGCATCCATGGCGGCTTCTCTGCAAATACAACATGAGGCGTCGCCTGGGGGCAGAAGACTCGCTTCTCCAGAAGCTCGGAAGAGCAGGAAGGAGCCAGCGAGTCTCTGACGATGTTCCCTTAAAACCCCTTTGGATCAACAGGGACTGTGTTTGTGAAATACTTTCTGCAGCAGTAGTATTTTCGTACGATTTCCGCTGGATATTTCCTGATTTCAGGTTTTGTGCCATACTCATACCTACAGTATCACTAACCCGCACAGCATTTACAAACTTCTGCTCACCAGTCTGAGTCCTTAAGTGCTACACTGTGTAATCACTCACGCATACAGCGTACATCGCTTCCATACCTCATACTACAGCACACCCAGGACCGGACCAAGGCATATGCAAAGTATGCGGCTGCTTAGGGCTCAGCGGCCACCAGGGGGCGCCCCCATCTGATCAGCCTGTCAGAATGGGAAGGAAGATGACAAATGACAACTGGGCTAATCAAATTTTGTGCCAAAAAGAGTTGGGCCAGCCCTGAGCACACACCTTGCACCATGCGTGAGAATCAGACTCGCACGCTGGGCATGTAGAGATCTGCTGCTGATTGTGACAGTATGGGGATCAGAAGGTGATGTGCAACTGTGCGGAGATCAGGGCCGGAATGTGGAGGGCGGACTTTCTGCCAGTTTACTTGATGATCTGGGGACAGTCACTCCAGGCCTTGGCCTTGCGTTTGGCCAGGGCCAGCCAGGCAGGTTCGGTGCAGACCTGCGCCGACTCCACGCATGGAAAGCGCTTCACTGCATCCTTCACTGGAGGAGCCGCAGGTGTGGAGTCCGCAGCATCCACTGCGACACGGGAAACATGATGCATGTTCAGTACATTGCAGCAGGCTCCCCCCCCACTCGATGGTGCATCAGACATAGTAAATCTGCCCCCTCCCCCCAATGCTCGATGGTGCGTTCAGATGGCATCGGGGGAAAATTAAAAATGGAAATGGTCAAACATAGTAACTCTGCCCCCCCCCAGTCAAGAAGTTTTACTGGTCTGTGAAATTTTTGCAAAACATGTACTGACTTGCAGTCATCAAAAGTTTGGGATCCCATACTGTAGTACAGTAAGGATGCTACTTTTGGTAACAAAATTCACAAGCTAATAAAACATTAACTGCAATCCACACACCCAAGCCTGAAACACCACACAGAATTCTTTGGCTATATTTTTCTCCTCTGATGAATGTGATACTTTGGAACTCAGTCTGCAGTTACGTAATCTGAAGTCACTACACTTATTTATCTTGGGGGGGGGGGGCGGCGGTGGCTTCTCACCGGAGCTGGGGAGAGTGTTGGCCTTCTTCAGCTGCTCCCTGTGCTCGAACAGGCCCAAAGCGCCACCCCCCCTGCCACACTCCCCGCCTTTCTGAGCGGGCCCCCCCCCATCGCTGCTGATACTGCTGCCTTCTCTGCTCTCTGGGCGGCTACATCCGCTCTGCGGGAGAAAGAACATCCTTCAGGAACGTTTTTTGAAGATGGACCTTCTGTATGAACAACACTGAAAACAATAATGTAGGATATCGATTACTTTAAATAGAAAACATGTCTGTACAGGATAAGCTGAACTTTACTGTAATGTTTAGATTACAGTAGAAAATAAGCTCTGCATAGACTCGCTAGCTGTGAGAAACGGCGTGTTTTCAGGACCTTCTTTGACTAAGATTTTCATTCTAAAAATTTGTGAGCCCCTCTTGCGTGAACGGCTTTTAAATGTCACCTGATCATTATCCAAGTCATTATAATAAGGACATTCTTATTTAGCAAATAACACGACATTTCACAACGCCAAATCTATATTTAACATATTGATAGATAAGTTATGAACTATGATATTTAGTAACTAGCAGAACATTTAATGGCAAAAATGTCAGCAGAAGTTATTTTTTTGGGGAACAGCGGTTTCCTTTGTTTCTATGCATTTTTTTTCCGCTAAACTCATGAACAGAGATGGAATCCAGTGCCCCATAAGCCTGCAAATCCTTATATGTCACCCTAGGGACCTTTGTCACTTATTTAAGGATTTTACAACATGCCCTTGTATTGATCTAATTATCTTAGCTATACTCCTAGTCATGGGCCACTGCAGCGTGGATGCTGAATTTATCTGCCTGCACGTGGACTGATGGAGGCCCCAGGTCTCGTCACACTTTCTAATCTTCTGAGTTTCATCAATTCTCCTCAGGTCCTCTGAAATCTACACTGAACAAACCTTTTATCAATTCTGTTGTGCAGGTAACCAAAATTGTGTTTTTTTTTTTTTTTTTCGGCAGGGAACATTTGACCCCACTGCCCCTCTTTTAAGGTCATCGCTCTAGAGGTTCATATTCTTGTTTTATAATTGACCTTTACTGTTCAATAAAGATAAACTGTCCCTATGATGATTACGTTATATGAGCCGTTCATGCAGAGCTCCACATATTTCTAACGGGATCACAAACTTTTATTCAAGGCTACGACATACTATATGTGACCTGATCACATAGAAGCAGAGGCTGTTAAAATCAATTTATTTAGCAGACGCTTTTATCCGAGGAAACGTACATCTTTTGTGAAGGCAGGGTCAGCCAGTCCCTGGAGCAAGTGCTTCTGGTTAAGGGCTTTGCTCAAGGGCCCAGCGGTGAAATCAGTCTGCCGGCCCTGGGATATGAACAGATGTCATTGTTGCTTGCAGATTTAGTGATGGTCAGTACACGTAGGGTTGCCAACTTTCTCAACCCCAAATGAGGGACACTTTCTTGCAGGTGTGCGCAGAGCAGCTGACCAGCAATAATGGGAATCGCAAGGTTTCATACTATAAATCTACACATTTCACAGTGTAAAAGGACAAGCCACTAGTAGCCAGTGCACACATGCACACCAACAACTGTGTCTCATAGCAACGTTTGCATGAGCTTTGCCATGCTTACAGTAGTCTATTACTGGCCGACGAGGCTGTGATTGGAATACGGGACTGGAGCTGCCCCTGAAGGGACAAATCAAAATCACCCATATTTCGGGATGTCCCGGACAATTCGGGACGGATGGCAACCCTAAGTACACGTAAAGTAGAAATGGTCACGTAACAGCAGCAGTCAGCGGACCTGCAGTATGGATCAGTACGTACTTGCTCCTCTTTGGATTGCTTCTCTGCCAGTCTGGCTTCTCGCATCTGCCGTCGTTCCTCTCGACTCTGCTGCTGCTCCCTGAACCCTTTTTGTTTCTGAAGGGCCAGTGTGATCCACAGAGGCCCCGCCTCCTTTTCCGGCTGCCTCTCATGCTCCGTTACGTGAGTCCTGCTCTGCTCAATGCGTCCGCTATCCAGGGAATGTCTGCTTTGCAGGAACGGCTTCTCTGTCGAGAGGAAAGCAACACAACTAGTCAGCAGAGCCATAACCACCTTTGCTTAGGCGGAATCGAGGGCTCAATGGAGGGGATGTGGCCGTAAAAGGGCCACAATGGTGATGGAGATTCAAGTGATTTTATCACACGAGTCTAAAGCCATTCAATCCCAGGTGGAAAATGGTGGGAAGACAAGAAACACAAAAATCAAAAGAAGATTAAACCTATCTGCTTAAACCTATTCAGCTAATCAAAGAGGGAAAATACACATAAACTGGAGAAAAGACGACTGACGTAAAAGCTCCAAAAATCTGCTTGGGCCTCTTAGAAATACTGTATAGATATACTATGTATAGAAATACTGTATTTCTATACATAGTATATTATACATAGTATACATAGTATTTCTATACATAGAAATACTATGTATAGAAATACTGTAATATCTGCAGAGTCAAGCAGTGCCACTGACAGTGCTACTGTGCTACTGACACTGTCTAATAATCAGCTGCTCACTAGACAAACCACAGACTACTTATAGAATAGTAGGCAGCACTATATATATAATAAACACGTATACAGGGGTCGGACAATAAAACTGAAACACTGACCAATAGTGTTTGAGGTTTCATGCCTATATATGTGCGGTCTGGAGTCCAGTCTTCATTCATTGCACATTCCATTAATAAGAGCAATAGCACAGTTGTACATTACATACAGCAATCCATACAAGTAATAGGAAACATGTCAGAGTTCAAAAGAGGACAAATTGTTGGTGCACGTCTCGCTGGCACATCTGTGACCAGAACAGCAAGTCTGGTTGGTGTATTGAGAGCCATGGTGTCCAGGGTAATGTGGGCATGCCACCGTGAAGAACAGACCACATCCAACAGGAGTAACTGTGGATGCAAGAGGAAACTGTCTGAATGGAACGTCTGGGCACTAACCCGGATTGTATCCAAAAAACACAAACCACAGCTGTCAAACTAAATAAAGAATCAAATTCACACTCTGAGTCTCCTGTTTCCATCAAAACTGTTCGTCAGGAGCCCTACAGGGTAAACATTGATGGTCGGCCTGCTATAGCCAAACCTTTGGGCATTCATGCCAATGCCAAACATCAGTATCAATGGTGCCAGCATTGCAAATCTTAGGCTGTAGAAATTGTTAAACATACAATATTCTCTGATGAGTCCAACTTCTCTTTCTGTACATCCAGGAGAGTTACGGTGCGGAGAAGCCCCAAAGAGGCTTACCACCCAGACTGTTGCGTACCCAGATTGCAGCACAGGGGAGGATCAGTGATGGTTTGGGCTGTAATATCATGCCATTCCCTAGGCCCACTACTTGTTCTAGATGGGCGCGTCACTGCAACGGACTACCGAACCATTTTGGAGGACCATGTTCACCCAATGGTTCAAATATTCTGGATGATAATGTCAGAGTGGTTTGATGGACATGAAAGTGAAGTCGAACATCTCCCATGACCTGCACAGTCTCCAGATCTGAATATTACTGAGACATTTCAGGGAGTCAGGAAATGTTTTCCACCATCAGCATCACCGAAATCCAGTTTCATTGTCTAACCCCTGTATATAATAAATACATATTGATTTACATGCTGATTACACAAAATCAGTACCTGTAACCAACATGTCAATCTCATCCATAATATAGACCGTAACAAAGATATCGATAAACAAATTAAAAATCAAGAGAATTTAATTGCTAGAGGATTGCCAGAAGCCCATAACCAAGGCCCAGGTGCCTACAGCTATGAACAAGCGGTTAACTTAGCCCTCTTTCCAAGGATCAAGTAAACAAGGGAAAGTTCAATTGGGGACACTTTGGACTGACGGCTCAAACAACAAACATCGCCTGGCAACGTGATGCTCAGCTGCTTTACTAACTTCACCTTTACCAATGTTATTTGAATTCGAAATAAACTAACATTTCACACACAGAGGACTGTTGTGTCTTTACTTACATAAATACTAAATGTCTCTGAGTGCCGCAGGGCAGAACACCCTGCATGTGCCTCCGCGGGAGCTTTTACAACCATCATACAACCAAGTGTAACAAAGACCAAGCACAACCGCATTTCAGTAAAGACGTCCCAGATACATCTTAATATCAAAGCTTATTACTATAATTATTATTCATGGAAATTCAATTTAGTGCCTCAAGGCACTTGACAAGAGTGTGTGGCAATCAATTACTAAATTCAAATAAAAAAGCAAGTTATTTGTTAATTAAAATAAAAACGAATCCTTGAAAAATAAGCAAACAAAAATATTGTCTTTAAAACACGCCCTTAATTTTTCCCATGAGATGTGGTTCTTAATCCCTATGTTTTTACCCTGAACGTTTATGTTTTTAACCATTATTCAATAACTCTAACCATTTTTTTGCAAAGTCGCTACTTCATCTTCACTTTGTTAAAACATTGCGCATTTATGTCCAATTGAAAAAGGCTAATTTAACTTATTTGACCCTAAAAGATATAAGACAAACAGTATTAGGGTAAAGGGCAATAAAACAACGAAGGACAAACTTCACGCAGACACATGTTTGGGTCCACTACACTAAAGTGTGCTGTTGCTAGGCTACGTGACTGACCTCTCTTGATAACCTCCACCCTCCTGTCTCCTTTCTCCCTCCAGGGAATGCTGATGGATGGGAAGAAGGATTTCCTCTCCTTTGGCCCCTCCTCTTCTAGGGCCTTTGGCAAGAGACCTGTGCTACCGTCCTGTTCCTGTGACTCCTGGCGAGTGCTGGCAGTTGCGGCTGCACTCAGTGCTGCAGCTTGACCTTTGACCTGTGGGGACGGGGGAGGTGTGCTGCTGCTGCAGGGCTTTGGTGCAATGGCGGGTTTCGAGTGCAGCTGTTTGGGATGGGGCCTCTCGCTGTCACTGCGTGTGGCCGGGGTGGGGGCCTGGTCAGCCGGGAACTTGGATTCCGTGGTTACTCCAGTGTAACCCAGTTGGTTGATACCGTCACGTAGTGGAGATGAGGGACTGGACTTTTCTGATGAGTCCGGATCGATGGGAGTCAAAGGACTCGGGATTCCATCGAAGCTGTCCCCCGCACTGTACCGCTTCTTCCGTTTCTCCACTGGCTGCTCACTGCGGAAGCGGAGAGAGTAGTTTGTCCTTCTTAGCTTGACGCCAAAAGGAGAGGCTTTGTCCTCACTGCTTAGGGGTTTGCTGTCCCAACTGGAGTCACACAGCACTGGGTTCCCAGCTTCTGACTGTGATCTGCTCCTGAGGGAACTTTGAGGCGGGCTGGGGACCAGGAAGGACGGCAGGTCTTTCGCAAACATACACCCTTCTGTTCTGTCCAGGATCCGAACAGTCTTACCGGTCCGGTTCTGAGCCTCTGAGGTTGGATAGTCGGGGAGAGGCACCCCAGTGTCTGGAGAAGGCTCCACCTGTCCACCTTGTCTCTCCTTTTGCTGTTCTTCCTCAGAAGCCCTGCTTGAATCTGGGAATTTTTGCCTTGCAGGTGTAATTGAGAACTTTGCATTAACGGACATTGTCTTTCTGAGGTTTCCGTGTACGCCAGACAATGATTTCTGGCTCGGATCTTCACTTGGGGGTTGGTTCTGGTGCTGGATGTTCTGGTCCAGGTCATCTCCATTCTCAGTTCTTTTGAATATTTTTGAGCGAATGTTGGCCCACTCTGCCAGCATAGCAGAGCTGGACTGATCAGCAGAAGACTCATTCAGGGATTTGGTTTTCCCCGACTTGCGTTCTGCTGAGGTCTTGACAGGGCCTTTGCTCAAGGGGAGGCTAATCGCTTTCTTATCCTCAGTCAGACCAAGCAGGGACTTGCAAGCAGGGTCCTTGATCTGGTCCAGGTTCACCGCAGCACCGCAAAGTTGAGCCCCGGTAACAAGTATTGCAGTATGTGGTACAAACAAAGAGCAGGGCAGCGTCGGGGAGTCTCCAGTTCCAATCGGTGGTGTTTTTGTCTCTTTGAAGTCCGTTTGGTTGCCTTGCGGCCTGCTGGGTGTCACAGGTGACAGGTTGACTCTTTGAAACAGTATCTGCTTCTCTCCAGATGACACTTTGAAGGTGAAAGGCCTCTGTTTTTCGTCCATCTCCTTCCAGCGCAGCTCCTCTGCCTTTTGCTTCCATGTTGCAGAATCGGTTGTGTCTTCAGGGGGGGCTTCGGTTCTGCCCACGCCTTCCTCTTGTGAGGCTACTTTAATGCTGAGTTTGCTCTGTTCAGCAGGCAGGTTGACCTGCCCATTTTGCTCACGCTTTTGCCGTTCATTGTCTTGACTTTGTAGTTCTACCTCATTTATTCTCCTCTTCTCTTCTAGTTTCTGTTCTTTATCATCTTTCTTTGGTATCCTATTTTCTTCTTGCCTTTGCGCTTCCCGCTGCTGCCGACTCTGCTCTTCTAAGTCTCTTAACGTCCTTCTCTCCTCTTCTTCAATTAGTTTCCTCTCTTTTTCCAAGTTCAGCAGTTCTACTTCCAACTCTTGCTGTCGTTTCAGTTCCTCCTCATTCTTTATCCTCCTTTTCTCCTGTTTGCGTTGGCTTTCTATCTCTTCCTTTTCTTCCTTTTTCTTCTTTTCCTTTTGTAGCCTCAGTTCTTCTGCTTTTCTCTGATGATCTTCCTCCATTTTCCTCAGTTCTCTATCTTCAGTTTTACGGTTCTCTTCCAGAACTTCCTGTGTCCTGGTGGTTTGCCGTTCCTCGACAGCCCACTCATCTTCAAACAGTTGAGCTTCATCATTGAGCTTTGGTTTCTTTGACTTATCTGGAGATCCAATTGGTAGTTCATCTTCTGACCATAAAGGTTCTTCACACTTCAGTGTGGATCCACCACCATCTCCAGGTGTCTGTGGCTCTGTATCTTCTTGCAGATCCTAAGAAAACAAACCGCTGGCATTTATTTATTTACATTTCTAGACTTTTATTTACATGCAGTTCGTACACTCTGCCTTCTTCACCTGCACCAGGAGACCACTGATCGTCTCACCTGAGTAAACCGTCTGTGTTTACGAGATACCCTCTGGTTTTTGGGTTTAATGGACAGCTTGTGTTTAGCTGCAGTGCTGTCGAGGCAGGTTAAAGAGAGGGGCACAGCATCCAGGTTGATAGACTCGATTGTGCCTGCAGGTGGAACCGCCCTTTTGGTTCTGGGAGATTTCAGCGCTGGTGCCTGGGTCCCACCCTCAGCTCTGTCCAGGACTCCGGTCTGGACACCACCCTGGAAACCACAAAACCAACACATACAGATTCATTTGAAGCATCATAAATATACTACTTAACTAGGGATGTGCAAATGGAGGTTCACCTTCCGTTACCCTGATGTTACTGTCACAATATTCAATAACCTTTATGTTACAATACAGGCAGCTCTCGGTCTGTATCAATCCAACTTACGAACATCCAGACTTATGCAAAAAATAACCGAGATACATATGCCTGTATGTAACTTTACACTTTATCTTTTCATTTATTTAATATATGTGCTTTAGTATCTATTACGAGTGTGTTTTTGGCTTACGTGTTTATTTTTTAAAGTGTCCTGAGTGGTAAATCCTACTTACATAAAATCTGACTTACATAAAGGTTTGTGGAACGCATTACTTACGCCAGTCGAGAACTGCTTGTACCTTGCGCCATCCACAAATCATACCCCGTCCACAATAGCCTGAAGGGAAGTATTTCTCTAAATTTAACTTTTGCCCTTACTGCAGTGCGTGTCTGCAGTGGCTAAGGCTCATTTCAGATGAGCTGTATGGACGGTGCTCCTGAATCTGAGTACACTGTGCAGTGGCTCCTTCACTGTGGAGTTACTGTTGGGTGACTTACTGCTGCCCCCACTGGCTCCACCTCCACCTGAGCTAACACTTGCAAAGGTCTCCCAGGAACCTCTTCCTCATCGGAACTGTCTCCAGCATCCTCACTCTTCCTTGGAGAGGACGGCTTCTGACCAAACTTTATATTCTGGGCTATTTGCCTCTGATTAAATAGAAAAAAACAGGTCATAAAGGGTAGGTCGACAGCGGGATGTTAAAAGGTCTACAGCGAGAAGGCCAATAGTGGGATGTTAACAGGTCTACAGTGAGAAGGCCAATAGTGGGATGTTAACAGGTCTACAGTGAGAAGGCCTACAGCGGGATGTTAACAGGTCTACAGTGAGAAGGCCTACAGCGGGATGTTAACAGGTCTACAGTGAGAAGGCCTACAGCGGG
>JAODJU010000033.1:19162138-19179848 GCA_026776725.1 Gnathonemus echidnorhynchus
ATGTTAACAGGTCTACAGCGAGAAGGCCTATAGTGGGATGTTAACAGGTCAACAATGGGATGACTTCCTATTATCCTATTATTTATTCCTATTATAATTTGTCTATTATCCATGGAAGAATTTCCTCCCTCATCATCTCAGATTTTTGAAGAAATGCTAAACAGCACAAATATTATATGTGAAAAATTATAGCACTAACAGAGTGCCACTAATTTTAATAATGAGCAACCAATACTAGGTGAGTGTGGATAAATGTTAAATGTTAAAGGTCCAGTATCACATGAACCCAAACCGGCGAGGATTCAGTGTGAAACGGATCCAGTATTGGATATACTGTGTGAAAAATCGAAATATTGAGACATGGAAGCAGTATAACGCACACAGTGGGGGCAACCTTATCATTAGCCAATGATATGTTTTGAATCGATGAGTGACAGGGGAGGGAGCACTGCCCAGGCCAATCAGCTTTTGGCTCAGGCCAGTGCCCCAGTGGCCCCGCCCTGAGCACACCTTATAATACTGCTAAAAATACATACAGGTATGTGCTGGCGTGCTTTATCCTTACCTGAAGGTCCCTCACTTTGTCGGAGACGTTCTCCTGGGACATGGTGTCTATTCTGCTGCTTTCTTCACAGATAAATATGCTTTCATGGGAGAAGGCCCGGGAGCCGAGAGTGTTTACTGCCCTAGAAAGAGACCACGAGAGGATATATTAATTATGGCTGTCCTGATCATGCTGGTCCTAACCCCACAGAGAAGCAGGGTACAAAGATATCCAGCCACTCGGATCCTAACCCCGCAAAGAGACAGAGTACAAAGTTATTCAACCATTCAGATCCTAAGGGTTCTTGTTAAAAAGGACAATCAAGACAAACCATTGACGCCAATTTTTTCTCCAGTACAAATGCAGATCATTTCAAATTAGAACAAAAATGACCTGAAACACAAAAGGCACAATCTTTACTCAAAGCATTGAAGGCAGCACTAGATGAATTTCTGCCATCGTTAAATATCTAAAGAATTACTGTAAGTACAGAATGACCACTTGTCTCATTAATAACACGATACAGCAGGTTCACCATAGCAGCCGAATGTTTCGTGTGGAATTGTTACATGCCGTGAAACTAATGAAGAATGGAGACTGAACTTATAGGCAAACACATTTCCAACAATCAAAACTTAACATTCACTGCTGATTGCTCAAAAGGCAACCCTTACATTCAGCACATAAGCTCCCAGGGTCCAAAACTCAGAAACGAGCACTTAGTATTCAGTGTTGGGAAATCACCCTCATCACTCAACAATCAACAGAGCTGATTTACACACAAGTGATACAAATATAGTTTATGGAAGCACCAACACAAAAAGGCAGCATGTGCTTGATTTACACTTTATTTTTTCATTTATTTAATGTGTATTCTTTAGTACGCATTATTACTATACTTTTTTATTATTATGTGTTTTTTCTATAAGATGTCTTGAATGGTATGGGAAGGTAAATCTGACTTACATAAGGGTTTGTGGAATGGATTGCTTACATCAGTTGAGAACTGTCCGTACACTGTACACTGTATATCACCCAATAACTGGTACAACTAACACGAAATTCCAGTTAATCAACATGCCCACTCATGTGACTCTCCAAGCAGACGTATCTTTTTGAGCACTTTCACCTCAGATGCTGATTGGTCTCTTCATCATCAGACAGTATCCCACTGGTCACGTCTCCAGTGGACTGGCTACATTTAATCCCGGCCTCCTCGAAGTCCGCCGTTGCTTCTCGTTTCTTCTTCTTCCGGAACAGACGTTTAAAGGGCTGGAATTTTCCCTGTTGCCTGTGCTCTGCAGGACGTAAATGGCAGTGTGGCGCAAGCCGTCAGCTCGCTAGTTCTGTGCCAGTCGTGGCGATTTTCACATGTAAACAGCCAAAGCAGGAAAACGACAGGGAGAGAGACAGTAACATCACGTATGCAGAGTGCTTGAGAGACCAAAGAAAAGCAGCACACAGGAATCTCACACATCTCTGTAACGTTATATAATATAACACAGGGAAAATCACTCATAAACTACTGATGATGTTCATGGCAGAACACAGTAAGTGGCCTGTCACTTATACATCATCTTAAGTGACATCTAAAGCAGATTCAGCCAGTCTCTGGGGCAGCTGGGGGTTAAAGGCATTGCTCGGGGACCCAACAGTGAAATTACTCTGTCGATCGTGGGATTTGAACCGACAACTTTCCGGTCACGGGCACAGAGTCCTAACCTGCTGATCCACTTAAAAGGGCAACTTTCCATAATTTAGATCAGCCAGAAAGCCGACCCTTTACCACAGCCTGCCGGAGCCAGTAAAATGTCCAGCTGCTATCATACACCTGCCCCCCCCTCCCCTGCAATACTACAATATAACCAAGTCATATGATGAAATTCCAGCAGTGATTTCTGCCAGCACATGATCAAAAAGCTCATCAAAATTTTCCACATATGGAAGTATTATTCTCGCAAAAGATGTCAGCTACTGACTAACTTCACAATTTAATGTTTAATGCCATTAGCTGAATGTATATGCAGTAGTTACACACAGATTACTAACAGGAGTTTCCTGAGCGTCCTCTGTCCCACCTCAGTCCCCAGTGAGTGTAGACCGCTCACTGTGACTGAGCCAGCTTTCTGTCTGCACTGATGCCATTACCCCAACACACCACTACGTAACAGACTGCACTGGCAACAGCAAACTGGGAGAAGGCATTTAGGAGTTACCCGCATACGCCTATATATTATATAAAACATATTATATAAAGTCATTAGTGTAGGAGAGCAAAAAGATTAGAAAGGACTGACAATGCAATAACGCAAACATAAATCACGAAAGCAAAGGCATTAGTAGTGTAATTCTTAGCCCAAGACACACTTAAGGGTATTAGCAGTCGTGTAAAGTGTGTTGATTCATTATCGAATACCGAGTTTGTAAATAAATACAATATTTTTTTTGACCTGAGGTCGAGTTCACTCTTTATTTACCTGCACTTTCAGGCAGTGTTACCTCAAAATCAGCATCGTTTGTGTTTGTTGCCATGGTAACAACAGATTTCTCTGAAAGACATAAGAAGATGAATGTCACCCATCCTGGACCACACACGCCAGCCACGCCGCTCTTCCAGCGCAAACAGGCAGCACGCATTCACTTCCTAACACGCATCTCAGGTGCTCGGTGCCTTGCAGGGAGACACACAGGGCAGCTGGAATGCTGTGGCTGTCCTTATTTTTGCTGTTTTTCCTGATTTGTGCCATCAAAGGGTGCAGCCTGCAGGTCTGACATCCCCCAAGATGGCCCCATGGTACATGGGCTGTTGATTCACACTCCAGTACAACAGAAGCTTCTTTTCTTATGTCATCATGCCCAGCAAAGAACAATCGACAATTTGGTACTATACATCCTTACTTTGAAAGAAAATACTTTTGGAATGCAATATGCACCACACGATTGAAGAACAGAATAAAACACGGTACAGAGCTACCAAGCTATGTGGAATACTGTGTGGATATACTGCAAGGTTTCTCTGCTTCACAAGCTCTATAAACTTTAACCATGTAGTGGTCTGTGGTATAAAACTTGCTTTAAAATTCCATGGTAGCTAAACCTCTGGTCCTCCTCTATGTATTCGTGATATTAAGGAGAGATACGCTGAGCACAGATTCACATGTTAATACCACATGTCTGACAGAATCAGGCCCAATATTCTCTGGGGGGGCACTTGGGGGTGCGGGGGGAAGGAGAAGGCCCAGGTGGGAGGGGCTGTGCGTCTTGGGAACCCCGCTGAAGCAATTTTGTCCCACATAAATGTGTCATGTGCATGACAACAGGCACCCGCAAAAAAATGTTTTTGGACATATTGTGTTTGTATAGGGAGCTACAGCAGCAGTGTCAACAAGGGCTTTCTGAACTGGCAGTGTCTGGACTGCGCTCGGGTGTGAGTATCTGCAATAGGCCAAACAGCCAGGCTCATACAACCACTCAAACCACACATTTGTGTGGGGCCCCAGAAGTATGCCCCCCCCTGCTGGCCACAAAGAATCACTACACAAAATATTAAATAGACACATTCCTTATTTAGATGTTGAAACAGCTTGTACCACTAACCAGGACTTATTGAGTGGGGCTACAGAAGCAATAAATCCTCCCCAGCTCATACAAGACTGCCTCAAAGTCTTCAAATAAAAATACAAATGCATTCTGAATGGTTATGCCGTCCATCGGAAATCAGCTTAAACCAGGACACTTACTGGTATCGGCTCCTGGCTTCTGGCAACGCTGCGTCGCATAAGTGGCTAAGCAAAATGGATGAATGGATCTAAGTGTAGGAATCTTGGATGCTTGTTTCTAGGGTAAAATTAAATATACTTGTCTGTTTCCTGCTGAAAACAAATTACGGGATTTTATAAGATGCTCAAAACATTTATGAGGCTTACATTCAACAGATTCTCTTTTGATTATCACCACTGATGTCACATGTTTCTAATATATTCAAGACGGAACATCCAAAAAAAAACATGAGAATGATCTAGATTTTTAAATATTCTTCTTTAAATATTATGCAGATACTCTTTGTTAATATTGTTGAATATTGCTGGTGTCTTTGGGCCTTGGAAAGCACTGTATAAATCTAATGTATTATTATTATTGCTGTTGTGCTTAGCAGCTGGATAAAAGTCTTTTGATAATTTAATATTATTACGCATGCTAGACACACTGGGTCTCTGTTCAGACCTCGGCATGAGTTTCTCTCTCTGTCTCTCTCTCTCTCTTTCCAAAATGAACTCGCTGCCTTATGTTTTGAACTCTATGGCAACCAACCCAAGCCATGTGAACAAGGGCACTCTGTGTAACTGACACCAGTGGGCATTTTTAACTGGGGGCAGTCAGAGAAGGGGGCGGGCCTTCACCTGCCAAGAGCGTATACACACACACACACATGCACACACAAACCTATCAATGACCTTCACACATGGGGTCAAACACATGCTTAAAACCAGAGCTATACTAATCCTAACCTGCACTGCAGAGAAAATCTCACATGCTACCTACAAATGAGCAAGCATGGAAACAAAGAAGCACAAGCAACACCAGATAACTGCTGGATTATGGGATGGATGGCAAGAGGGGAGGCAATGGAGCAGAGCTGGGCAAAGAGAGACATTGAGTGATACAATGAGCCAGATCACATGACCGGCGGTTACTGTTTCCACACGGCGGCGGCGGGGGAAGAAGGCCAGTGTGGCAGCACACTCAGAGAACGCAGAGAAGGAGCACAACACACAGGCAAACATGCACAGGCACAACACAGCACATTTACACACAGATGTAGATTACTAAATCTGATAAAACACACAGGCAAAAACAACACATTTACAGAGGGACACAGGCACAACAGACCACATTTACACACAGATGTAGATTACAACATTCGATAAAACACACAGGCAAAACATCACATTTACAAAGGACCACAGTCACAACACACCACATTTACACACAGATGTAGATTACTACATCTGATAAAACACACAGGCAAAACACACCACATTTACAAACGTACACAGACATTGATTACAACATCTGATAAAGCACACAGATGAAACCAGCTACATTTACAAAGGCACACAGGCATAACACACAACATAAAAGTACAGATATTAACACAGGAAGGAGGCCAGTGTGGCACCAATCAGCAATATGCTCAGAGAATGCACAGAAGAACCATAACACACAGACAAACATGCACAGTCATAACACAGGACATTTACAAAACCACACAGGCAAACATGCACAGGCAAAACACAGGACATTTAAAAAACACACTCGCATAACACAGGAGATTTACAAAAGCAAACATACAACATTCTAGAAAAACATATACATAGATATGACATTCCACAAAACATGCCAAATTACAAAAAAGAACACTATTCATACCAGCAGAACGACAACATAAACAAACACAGGAGCACAAACACAGCACACATCCATCCATCCAACCACCCATCTTATAATCACTTATGTACAATTTACTCCTATAAATGATTAAACATCAATACACCCTTTCATGTTTTAATTTCCCCCAGGATCAATATAGTATATATTATCTTACTATCTGATTTGTACAAAATACACCATTCTACAGTATTCAGAATAAGGTTTTACTAAGTTATACCAATGCTTGTTTAATTGTTCTATTTATAAAAGGTGCGCACAAGATTCCTCTGGTTTTAAGAAAAAGATCCAGTGCTGATATGATCCTTTGGGCCCAATGAGGCATCGATTCCCCGAGATCCGTTTGGAGGAATGAAGTCCTACCTTTCTGCGGCTCTTCCACAGCAGCGGCGATCCAAAGCTCTGCTGAGTGCAAGCAGAAGTGGGACACTGAGGGCGATCAGGTGTCAGCTGCGTGAGGGGTGTGTGTGCGCGAGCGAGAGCGTGCGTGTTTCAGCGTGTGCTTCGCTACATGTGCAAGTGTGAATATTTCCATATTCTTATTGCCATTTGCCAAGTTTTTGATATTGATTATCTTTGATTAGATTAGATTAGATTAACTTTATTGATCCCAGGGGAAATTCCTGTGCATACGTATAGTGCATACATATACTGCACTAGACAATGTGCAAAGACAGCACAGATAAAAGTAATACAAACAAATTTAAAAGTTGCACAGTACATAAGTATAGTCCAGGAAACAGAATATTATGGAACTTTAAGGAATAAATAAATATGTATTAAACAAAACGAAATATTAATAAATGATTTATAATTATACATTATGCATAAATAAATAATTTACTCATAATGTTGCAGTAAGTACTTATATGGTCTACATTAATCATCAACTGCTATTTCTATGCATTAATACTATTAAGATAATCATGCTACTCAATCGACAACGCTAAGCTCTTCAACACAAACATACTCGCAGAAATGTGCAACAAAAACAGCAACACCTGTACGAACAGCACAGAGAGAGTTTGATTCTCCATTATCTAGAATGTACTTGCTCATTTTGCTATCAGCAACCAATCAAAATGACAAATTACAGGCAAATAAATTCAACCAGGCCTATTGCCCTTACATAATCTACTACTATACTGTTCTTCACCACTCCGTTGTATGACATTGAACCTCAATCTTGTGCTATTACACCACAGTTTGTCATGACACTGCATCTCCGTCCCCAGACTGTACCTGAATGCTGTGCTGTCACACTGTAGTAACACGGAATTCAATGTGGAATTTAAACATGAATGACACAGCGCTGTCAGTGGCAGCCGTGTCAGTGATCGTGGCAGTGCTGTTTTCTATTTTTTGGTTGATTCGTGTGGTAAAACTGTCAAAAATCAACAACTTACACAACAGAACAACTGCTCAATATCCAAAGTATGATACTATTAAATTTCATCCTGAATTTTTCTTCATCTACCAGTTTCTTTGGAGTTCTTCTTCTACAGATCTGCAGTTTGCAGTTCTTCTTCGGACACTGAAACCCAGGAGAGGTAAACACACTGCAGCTCTAGTGCATGAAAATCTTCTCACTGATCTCCAACCGCTGTGCAGCACAGTGGACGAACTACTGATCGTGAAAGATAAGGACCTTTCCTTCTCATCTGCCCTCTGCTTCATGGAAACATGACTATGCAAGTCAAAACTGGTCAAAAGGCTACAGCTGCAGGGCATTCAGCTACAAAAAGCAGATCGGCAGTCACTCTTTTTCGGTTAAATGAAAGAAGGAAGAAGCAGCTTCTACACTAGTGGCCAAAGTTGTGGAAACACTTCCAATTTTTAGAGATTGCAGAACTTTATTCCAGTTACTCTAGTTACTTATTTAATTGTCCAGTGTATGATATTTGTTTATAAACATTACCACAAATGTTTGTGTAGTAATTTTTAAAGCGTAATACCAAAAGTGTTTCCAAAATTTTGGCCGCTAGTGCATAGAAATGCCAGATTGCTTTTGAAAAGATGTCCAGACTTGAAATAACTTTTAATAATCTGAAAGCCCTTCTCTCCTTCCTGGGAATTTCTCACTTTCATTGTGGTTGGTATAAATATTCCACACCAGTTCTGCGTGCGCCAAACGAAACATCACTGTGAACACAAAGCAGCACAGATCTGTGTGGCTGAGGACTGTTGCCCCCTGTTATACAATCTGTTCACCCATGACTGTGTGGCACAGAATGTGAGAAAGAGCAGCATTGAGTTTGCAGATGACCTTACAGTGACTGGCCTCAAGAAGGATGAAGAACTACAGAACCTACAGAAGGACAGTTAAAGGACCAGGCTGTTTGGCGTTGGGAGAAGAATCTCACTCTGAACATGGACAAAACACAGGAGATCAACATCGGCTTCAGAAAGACCAGAGGCCTTCACTCCCCACTATCCATCGACGGATCTCCTGGTGAGACAGTCAGCAACATCACATTCCTGGGCGTCCAGCTCTCATGCTCCCTGTCATGATCTCTCAACACCAGCTACATCCTGAAAGTGCAACAGAGACTCTTCTTCCAGAAGAGGCTAAAGCATGGGGATTAAAATCAGCATAAACGTCTCCCTCTGCACCACTGAGAACATCCTAACAACATGGATCACAGTGTGGATGGGTAACCTGTCAGCTCAGGATCTGTCACCACAGCTTCTCAAATCAATGGCTCTGACCTTCCAGCTCCAATCCACCTACAATCCCTGCTGTAAGGAGAGGACTGAGAGTATCATCACGGATCATGTCGCTCATTCCCTTTTCATCTCCACCAACTGCACACGCTTCAGTAACAGCTTCAGTAATTAGGACAGCAAACAGTCCGAAACTCTGACACCTAACCCCGTACACACCTCCACAACCCCAATAAATGGTTCAGTATTTATTGTAAGTTGTCATTTTTCACAATGCTAAATAGTGCATTAGGTTCTTCACACTTCTCTTGCACCACTAGTGGCTCAGTGGGTCAGGCCTGTGATTGGAAATTCGCCGATTCAAATCCCGTGCTCGACAGAATAGTTACATCACCGTTTGGCCCTTGAGCAAGGCCCATAACACTGATAGCCAAGGGCTGCCAGATTAATTGGCAGACCCTGTGCTCTGACCCAAAGCTTCACTATCGGCTGTATATGTCTGTGTGTGCATGTCGAGAACAGGACAGGACATGTGAAGACTGAATGGTGTTGTACTCGCTACATGAACAATGACAAGAAAGGCTTTCTATGGTGCTATTGTATTGCGTTTTATGCACTGCCTGGTGATGTCTTGTGTAGCACTGTGATATAGCGTGAGAGAATCTGTAACTCAAGTCATTGCATTTGGTGAATACAAAGCACAACTTAGAACCTGAACTCCGATGGGGTGCGTCTGAGCGGGGATCTCAATAAACTTCATGTTCTGCTGCTACTTGAGGATTGCTGATTAGCAACAGCTCTAGACTTCACTTGCATAAGAGGCATGCAGTCCAGTTTGGCACGAGCCTCAAAGTCTCAGAAAAGAAATGACTAAATACACAATCTGCCTTATGGACGCGATATTCAGAACATTTTGAGTGCAAGCTCTAGAATAAACATTTAATCGAAAAAACAGAGAAAACCTTAAACTTTACAAGCTTATTGAAAAATACATGCAAACTGGGCTTCACTAATTATTAAGTACTAACAAGCATTTGGCCAACACACAATGGCTCATATTCACTTAATTATTCATTAATATTCATCATAAATTAACAGAACGAACATTACGTTTAAACAGACGGATTTCTATTGTATTAACTCATGATATACAGTACCAAATGAAGTAATATATACAGTAATACAAGTAAAATATTTAATAAGAGTTCAATAAAGCAGTTAAAGGCTGTAGATTAGGAACCCTGTTTTATATCACAGTTTGGCATTACAAAAAGGTTTGGCATAATCTCTCCCTCAAAGGTACAACATCAATTTGATTTCAAATTATTGAACTATCCTTCTGGGTGTCGCTTTACCTGCTAATAAGTTGGAGATAAGGGATAAGAACTACTACACTATTGATTATAGCCCTTAGGAAGCCCGATCAGTGCAAGGTCACGCAATTCAGGTTGGATGGTCTCAAGGTACAACATCATTGCCCTCTTGTGGACCTCCAGGTGCACCTCCATTATATGTCCAAGTGAATATTGAAAGTCTGTGTCCACTGTGATGTAACATTCACAATGGCAGTCAGGGGTGTCATAAAGGGGGAGGGAAAGTTAAAACGATTCCAAGGGCCCTTGAGTGACAGGGGCCCTAAAAAATCTGGAAAGTAACTGGATTGGTCTGGCTTCGGGCCCCTACATAATATGCTGTGATGGGGCCCAGGACCTGCAGCAGCGCCCCAGCTGGTAGGTTGAAGATACTTTTAAAATAAACAAAGATTTGCTCAGTTTGTTAATCTATATAAATGAAAGTACAAACAAGTGATAATATCGCACCAAAATAAAAGTACAGCATTAATCGAGCAGTGGTGAGTACAGAATTACACACTGTCCACTGTGGGAGACGGATGACAAGATTTCTGAGAATTTCCAGCAATACTGCAGAAAGAGTATTTTACATTTCAGATAAACCCTCACCTGGGAAAGCAGAATGAAGACGGACAGATGAATAGATAGATGGTTAAAGGACTGACATTTTCCAGACATTTCTGTACCTCAGCTGTTGATGGTGTTTATATAGAACCAGATTAAACAACAGAGGTTTCTGATGTGTATAATCAAAACCCTTTTTATGGTCAGCATACAGGGGCTGAGTGTATAGCCTTGAGCATAAATCCCCCAGAATATAAATCTTCAGAATATAAAATATTTCATTTATTTGGGATAAAATATACATATTATGTTATTGTTTATATATTTTGCTATTCAATATATATGTATGGAAACCCGATAAAGTGTGGATAGAAATCCAGTCCACAACGGTATCATATTCCACTAAGATATCCAACACATGAAAACCGCTCACGATTACCTTGCTAACACTAACCCTGATTTTGCTAACAAAAAATAACTTCAAATACAGACAATGGAAGCTTTTGAAGAATAATACATTTTATATCAATTGAATATGAAGATTGACTGTTAAACTATGATAGATAGATAGATAGATAGATAGATAGATAGATAGATGCTTTATTAATTTCTACGGAAATTGCTGATATGAACAGTAAAATAAAAAATATCCACCAATACGTAATACTTTTACAGCTTTACACTGGTCAGAATATCCCGGTCCATTGTCCGCTCCGAAACCCAATGGGACACATACGGAACCTCACTATTAACTCGCTCACTGGTTCGCCTCGCGAAGGAGACGGTACCTCTCACGAGTTAACCGATCCCACCTAATTTTGGGCATAATTTACCAGAATTTCAGGTATGATCCCAATAAAACGCGGTTTTCCTCGAAAAGCAATGCGCGATCACATTTGCGCGTCATCCCGTCTCCGACAACAATAAGCTGCCCTCTGAGGAAAATCCTTCGTCTTGGTAATTTATGGATACGGTCCTTAAATCTACGGCACCGTGCTTTAAAAAGACTATACATTTCTCACGTTTTACTGCGATAATCATGGTGCCGTCTCCATAATGAGAAAAGAAGGAAAACACAAATAATGAAAAAGCAACCAGAAAACGTTAAGACCACACGAACGAAGACAACATGAAACACAACTAAAAAAAAAAAAAAGCAGACAAATGGAAAAACAGTCATCGGCAGAACGAAGGTGTCCATCCGTCCAAACACGCTGCACGACGCATAGGCATTATCCATAGCCTGTATGGGCACAATCTACGGATTTACATAATTAGGCTACTCAAGTGGGGAACTGCAATTCCGAAATTGTGTAAACATCTTAAAATTCGTATCATTACGTACAAATATATTTGTTACACAAATCTCTCTATATTATATATACTTTTATATAGATTTGGGGGGTTATATATAAATATATAAAATGTATAAAAAAAATTATATTATAATTTATATATATATATAAAATGATATATGTCTGACTAATTTAATTAATTTATGCGATATGCTGAGATACCCATCTGATGCCAGTGTAAGAATGAATAAATGCAAAGACAAGGTCGGCATTAGACAAAGGCTCCACGTTTTACATGTATAAAAAGCAGGAGATCCTACCACTTAACGAAGGGCTCTCCCTTGCTCACAGGCTCCCCGGGTTTTGCGTCCTCAGCTCCCTTTGTGCTGCTGATGCTGCGCCCGGGTCTCCGGAGAGGACCGGGTCCGGGAGGTTCGCGTCCCGCACAGCTGCACCCGGACCGGGAGGGCGTGGCCGACACGCTTCCCCTTCACTTTGCGTTACTGCAAACGGACAGTGTAATTTAGACGCTGCGATTGTCATAAACACGCCACATTAACGGTCTACTGCTCCAAGTCAGGCTGAATTTATTCCTGAAATTAAACACGATGCCCTCGTGAAGGAGGATGATGCGATTCAGATGGAAAGGGTGCTTTGTTGAACGATGGATGCCGCTACGGCATGCATGCCTGTGTCAAAGTCACGCAGAAATGTCCCGTAATTTGGACATTTGCTGAGAGCAGACCTACGAAATCTGGGATCTGAAACCTTTACTAACTACGTCGTTATAGCCGAATTTCAGTCGCTCGCCGTGCAAATGGTAGTGCCATCTCCCATTCATTAATATTAAACTGGTTTAAATGTGGAAGTGACACGCACAGATATCATAAGTGAAACTCAGGAGCATCGTCTTGCGTTATCCGACAGTGAGTGGGTTCGCCTGGATGCGGGGTATACCAGCACCACCCCCGGACGAACTACAAGTCCCAGAAACGCGCAGGAATGCGGTTTCGCAGCGCCGCCAGCCAGTGCCTGTGTGCCGGAGAGCCGCTCACGATGGTCCTGCCCGCTTCTTCATAAACATACCTCGGGCACCAGCAAACCGAGCAGCACGATGCCGCCCAGCAAACAGGACTTTGCGGTGAAGAGAGGCGGTGGCATGCGGAGCCCGAGCTTCCGACTGCGCTCCTCGATGGGCTCGGGTTTCGGGAAGCGCGGCTCCGCTGTGCTGCCCTCCGTGCTGACGTTTGCGGTGATCGTGGCGTCTGGAGGCCTGCTTCTCATGATCGAGAAGGGGATGCTCAACGACATGGATCCCCCTCCACCGCGGGCGAGCGGCCGGACTGCGGATCACCGACCGCAAGCCGGGCAGTACGACGCTGCAGGAGACACTGACGCTCAAGTAACTGGCAGATACACTTAAACTAACGATTTATCGACATAATATACCAAGCAATAACACTAACATAATCAGCTTGGTGTATATAACGGGAAACTGTCTTTGGAGAACGTATTAGCAACTTTTAGGAAAAGTCGGAGACGTCAGCACACGTTCCTTATAGGAAAAAATTGGGTGTAAGGTACCAGATACTGATAATATTTAAGATTTCGGGTTATTGCACAGATTGTGGTAAGGATCTCTTTCTAAGTGCCCTGCTGGCATGTAAGAGCGCTGTCTCTCTTGGATAATAATAGTAAAACAAACTGTGCTATTGTTAGTCATCGTTAAATCATGCGTAGTCGGCGAGCTGCCGTCAGTAAAGTAAATGATTGCGTTTAAGTCTAGAAATTGACAGGTTATTTATAATGCATTGTTGCAGCTTTCTCTCTTTTTTAAAAAATGTTTTATTTATTTATTTTGTTAAGATCCTTCAGGAGATTCGCAACCGTACCATCCGGACGGTGTGCAGCCAGAAGAACATGCCCCGTAGCGTTTGGTCTCTCAGCCCCCTGCAGCGGCGCACGGTGCTGCAGCACATCCTGGTGAACGACGACTATCGCTTCCTGTACTGCTACGTGCCCAAAGTGGCCTGTTCCAACTGGAAACGGGTACTGAAAGTGCTGAGTGGTGCCCTGGACAACGTGGATGTCAACATCAAGATGGACCACAAGAGTGACCTGGTGTTCCTGGCTGACATGCAGCCTGAAGAGATTCGCTACCGCCTCCAGCACTACTTCAAGTTCCTGTTCGTGCGGGAGCCTATGGAGCGCCTCCTGTCGGCCTACAGGAACAAGTTCGGGGAGATCGAGGCCTACCAGCGCAAGTATGGCGTGGAAATCGTGAGGCGCTACAGGAAGAGCGGGGGCCGGACGACCGGGGACGACGTGACGTTTGCCGAGTTCGTACGGTACCTGGTGGACGAAGACGTCGAGAGGATGAACGAGCACTGGATGCCCGTATATAATCTCTGCCAGCCGTGTGCCGTGCCCTATGACTTTGTGGGCTCGTACGAGCGCCTACAGAGCGACGGACACTACGTGCTGCGACGGGTGGGGGCCCCACCAAACGTCCACTTTCCTGAGCGCCAGAGCTGGTACCGGCCGACCAGCGTAGAGACGCTGCAGTATTACCTCTGCAGCCTCCCGCAAGCCCTCCTGAGGGAACTGCTTCCCAAGTACATCCTGGACTTCTCCCTCTTCACGTACTCGCTGCCAAACACAACCAACCAGGCCTGCAGACACTGAGCTGCGCATCCACCCCCCCAACAGAAGAACTCCAGCTCGCAGACGTTTGATGCTCACCGTGGACTGGGAGAAACCTCGTGATTTTATATAAATACTGCACTATTTTCATAGGAAGTTACTTTTTTTTTACTTTTTACACTTGCATATATATTTCGTGGAGATTGAGTAGGAGTGAACATTGACCACCACAGGAAATCAGAGACAGATGAAATTCTATGCAACAACAAAAGTATTAAAGTATGAAGTTTGAATACTACATACATTTTATATCCTTAAATTGTAATATTCTGGAGGACAACCCCACAAAACAATATTTTCTGCTACCAAATCAAGTGACTGATGGCGACTACAAATCCTGATGGGTAATTATGCAGTAACATATTAGGAGTGTGGTTTTACTCCAGTATATCCCAGCTGTGATTTGGTTGTAGGCACAACCAAATCGAATAGCATAAGGCAAGCCATAATCGATTATTTATTTAAAGAGTTACGGCCCAAACAAATTGTTCCCACCAGCCAACTCTTGACTTTTGCCAAGAAACACAAACATTCCAACATAACACAGCTCACTCTCTCCCAACTACTTTGCCTCATTTAAATTTAAATACAACAGTTTTTAGATACACCTGTAAAACGAAGTTATGAAATGTCTGAGTGCGGTTATACTGATAACAGCACTCATAGAACGCTTCTTATCCATTCCGATTTCTTGGTTAGAACGGACTGTTGTATAAAATGCAATAATTCTGTATTAAATGTTCTGGGATGCTGCTTCAGCTTTCCCAAGTAACGAAGCATCACTTTGGTTTGTATGACATTTCTTTTGCTCGAGCAGCAGTGACTCATAGCACCTTCGCCTTTTCAAGCAGAAATAGATGGTTTGTCTAAGATGGTTTGTCTAAGCAGTTTGGTGGGAATCAGCAGTGGTTCAGCCAGAGGTGTGTCAGGTTGTTTTGGCATTAAATGCACTCACTGCAGCTCCCATTACACAACTGAAGTGGTCTTTATTTGTTAATTTACTAATACAAGCAATGAAAAATATGTTTCATATAAAAAGCATGGAGCAAAAACATTGCCAAAGAATAAAAAGATTCTTTAAAAGATTAATTTACAGAATAATAAATGACACAAAAGACATTTAAATACACATATGTGACAGAAGGCACATCTGAATTTACAGTTATGGACAAGATTTAATTTAGGAAGTTTCACTTCACGACTGATCCGTCTTCCATTGTAAGCTGTCAATACAACATTCACATGGATATAGGTTGATATTTATAAATAAACCTTTCTGAACACAGAACTGAGCACTGCCCAGCTGTTTGACATTTCTCCAAGGAGGTCCCAGAAAGGAAATATCACTTCTTAGATACTTTCTTTGTTGTCTCTGATGCTTAAAGATCCATTTCTAAAACAAGACAGAAACACAGCATGTATTTATATATAACCAAAACTAAAAGGCTGTCTAAGTATCACTGTAATTGAGCATTAGCAAAGAGGGTTGGATAATTAAAGAGTTAAGTTAGTCGTAGTGAGGATTTGAGGACTCACTTCTCTGGGGACTTGTTCACTTTCTCAGTAGAGCTTGAAGTCCGCAGGATGGAATGCTCTGAAGAAAGGCGGTGGGGACTGAGGGAGGAGCTTATGGGGGAGGAGCTACGGAGGGTGGAGGAGGACAAACCTTGCCGGCGCATTTCCTGCACTGTTCGTTCCCTGAAAGAAATAATCAGGAAAGTGGAACATACAGAAAACCAAAAGGACATTTAAAAGCATTAAAGTACCTATACTTCGTGCTTTTCAATCACCGTTAAATGTATTATACCTCTGTTCTGCTGTACTTGGAAACGTATCAAGGAGTAATTCAAACCAATAAACACAACTGAACTCTTCAACAAAATGAATTATGGGGTTGTCAGCTGTAACTGTGCGTCATTCATGATTTACTACCCTATAGGTGGTTTACCGCTCAAAGCGTTCCGTGGTCAACTGCCTCTTCAACGCATCCAACTCCATCTGCATCTGAGAGACTTTAGCTCGGAGCTGGGATACCTCCTTCACATACCCTGCCCTGTGGAGACAGCCAGAGGGTCACATCAGTCTGCCTGTACCTCCCTTTGCTAGTAGCTCCCGCCCAGAGACAGAGAGAGGCCTCACGTTTTGCCGTCCGCTAAGGCCAGGCGGTCCCTCAGGGTCCGGACCTCTGCCTCCTTCTCACTGCTGCTCAGCTGGGTTTGGAACTCCTTCTGCCGCTCGCTGGACAGCAACAACTCCAGATTCTTCACGTTCTGGTGCTCGTCCGACACCCGCTTCCTCAAAACGTCTGCTTCTGACCGCACATCCTCCAGCTCTGCCACCAGCTAGTTAGGAGGGGAGACAGCTGTGTAAAGGCGCCCAGCCATCGCAGCCTGCAGCTGGGAGCTGACCTGATTCCTCCAGTGAGGGGATGAAATTCCCGGGTGTTGGATCTTCTTTTAATCACATTTATGTATTTAGTTATGTAGCAGACACTTTTGCCCAAAGAGACATTTGTTTTTAAGAGAGCAGGGTCAGCCGGTCCCTGGGATTTGAACCTGCGACCTTCTGATCCCAAGTGCAGTATCCTAACCAGCTTAGCCATACATCACCTCACAGAAAAATACAATGATATAAGCAAAAATGTATTGTGTTAAAAAGAGCAAAGCTAATGGTTAAGGGTTATGCTAAATACATAGCCAAAGGACACATATGATGGAAGGAGGTACATTATGATATTTTACAAACCCTCTCCAGCTCCATGCTCTTGGAGGCGAGTTTGCGGGCCGTGGCCTCTTTGGCAGAATCGAGTTTGACGCAGAGCTCTCTGACAGAGGCCAAATCCGCCAGGGCAGCCGCTTTCCCCGCATGGGCGGCCTGCAGCTCCTCCTCCAGCCGCGACAGGCTCTTCACCAGCGAGGAGGCCTGCATCTCGTAGGCCTGCTGGGCATTCAGGTGCTGGCCGGACAGAGAATGCAAAGAGCCGAGTGAAGCGGTGCAGAGGGCCGGGAGGCGAGGGGGAACGGGGGCAGAGGGAACAGACGTGGACGGCCACGGGGAACCAGTGCAAAGGGCCAGGGGGGAACTGGGGCAGAGGGAACCGACGTGGACGGCCACGGGGAACCAGCGCAAAGGGCCAGGGG
>JAODJU010000033.1:19185446-19206690 GCA_026776725.1 Gnathonemus echidnorhynchus
TGTGACTCTTTATACTCAACTGGCTGGTTGAAACAAAATCCTGGTTTGGATTTTTACTTTCTGGACCTGAAATGTCCGCCTCTGGCCATAGCCACTCTGTAAGAACACCTGGAAGTGACGGATACTTACTTTTCTCAGTTTACTAACAACATCCTTCAAGTCTTCTATCTGTCTGTGCTGCCATAGTATCTCTTTCTGTTTATGAAGACAAGATGAAAAAGGCAAATTTGTCAAACTACAATTAATGCAACGCTTAGAAATTTACACACTAGTGGCGAAAATTGTGGAAACACCTCCAATTTTTAGAGAGTACAGAACTTTATTCAACTGTTGCTCTAATTCCTTGTTTAATCATCCAATGTATGATATTTGTAACATTCTTTGACTGTTTATAAACATTACCACCGGTATTCGAGTGGCCATTTTTGAAGCACAATGCCAAAAATGCTAGGTGTTTCCACAATTCTGGCCATTAGTGGATGTAGTACTGGCCTAAGTAGGATTAAGCACCTCTCAGACACATCTGAGGGCCACTTGGGACATGAACCATCAACATCCTACAATCCCATATCACACTGTGATAACACAAACTCACCCTCACCTAACTTATGGACATGTGACAAATTTAATTCAGCATTAGTTCTGAGAGAAGCAGCTCCACTACACCTGCCAAATGCTACATCAAAATGACCTGAACTAGGGTATTATACCATACTGAGTATGACACTTAACTGAATTGTTACACCAGAATGATAAACTGAATTAAGCAACATATAAAACAGCCTCTTGACTCTCCAACTTAGATGCACACAACTGTAAAGTTTTCAGAACTCAAACATTGTTCCTCACTCATAACAATAGGGTTGGGAATTGAAAATCAATTCCAGTTCTGAAATCGGATACTTGTTATAAAATTAAAAATTTGATTCTGCTTATCGATTCCTACATGCACATTTTGAAATACACAGATCTTTTATTACACGTCAGGGCTTGAAATTCAGTGTGGGATTGCAGGAATCACAATTTTATTTATTCCTGTACCCTGTTATCATAATACGGGAATTTCCCCACTTTGGCTTTCTGTAGGGTGCGGAACATGAGCAAACTCCAAAAAACTAAATATATTTTAGATATACGCTTGAAAAACAGAACCAGCAGCTGTGATGCTTATAATATGCAGAAGTGCCAGCGATACTGGCCATCAGTTTGCAACAGTAGTCACCACAGCTGGAGTGGCTGACCAGGATGATCGGGAAAATTCCCATTGGGCCGTCAGTCCTGGAAATGGGTTGAGTAACACGAGTAACTGCAGGTTGGACCACTGTACACAAAACTGCACCGTAAACAAAAAAGCATATTCCTTTATATAACGTCACAAAACCAATTTAAATCCTGAGAGCAGCACTCGTCCAATATTAGTCACGTTAGGATAGTATTAGAATCAATAAGAAGCTGATTTAATGGCAGATTTTTACAACACATTCGCAAGGTAATGTTATATGAGTCATTGTCATACAAGTCAACTGCATGTCCTGGGAATATTAGAAAAATTTAAGCTAATGCTTTACTTGAGGGGGTAAAATAAGTAGTAACTCAGTTACTAAGTCAAGTACAAATCATGAACAATTACAGTAAATGCATAAAATACATGAACCATTATGACTGATTAATGATGAATGAACATGGGATCAATATGTTACTATCACTTAGTTTCTGGTTAATACATTAAGTAAGAGTATACTACTACATTATTTGTGGCCTCTCAAGTAAAGTGTTACCAAAAATAATATATTATGTAAGGTAAAGTGATTTCTTGAAGAGGTTTTGTAATGTTTAATGCTACATACTTTGTTGTTTCCTTGTATATGACAAAACCGGTTCCTATCTTAGCAAAACGTGTTGGTAAAAAATATGACGCAAACACAAAATTGAAGTGCATAGGTAAAAATGTCTGTTTTACAGGCAATGAACATGCAAATGGAAACATTTTAAAAATTATATTAGAGTAATTGGTTATGTAAAATTAACCCATGAGATAGATAGTGGAAAATCGTTTATCATACAATAAGTACAGCAACGTCCCCCATTGTAAGAAATACATTTCAAGCCCTGCATGTCATCTGTAAGGAACTGGAGACACTATTTGCCAAGAAAGGTCTCATATACTTCCAAAAAACACTAATATGCTGATTTTAATTTAGAAAAACTGTTAGACACTCATGCTAACCCTAGACTCATGCACACTTAGACAGTGCTTAAATGTATCCTCTGTGTTTTTTAACCTTTTTTTCATTGCACCCAACAAGTGTTATGCAAAAAAAAAGCACTTTAACTGTACAGGTTTGCATACATACAGCTCTTAAACGAATCGTTTTTATTTAACACATAGCAGCCAAATGTGAATGCGCTTCAGCATTTGGGTAATGTCCGCTACACATATATTGTTTTAAGAACTCCTCTGCTTTTAAGTTGCCTACTGATTTTTGATTATGGTATTCAGGTGCAGCTAAGTGTTTTGCATAAAAAGACAGAATAAAGATATGTCTGATATTTAAACTTCTCACCTTGATTTTTTAAACAAATTGGAATCAAAAATAGGAATCGATAAGAATCAGAATCGATAAGCAAAAATACAATCAAATGATACCCAAGCCTACTTATCACAGAAAGAGAATTCGCCTCATATGCAGGTTAGGATATTGTGCCTCTGATTGGAAGATCACTGGTTCAAATCTCGCGGCTGGCAAAGTTATTTCACCATTGGGCCCCAGAACCGCAAATGCTCTAGGGACTAGCTGAACCCTGATTTCTCTCAAAATAAAAGCATCTTGTTAACTAAATAAAATGTAATGCAGTGGAAAAAATAGAACACAGAAAAATGCCTTGGCCTGTCCCACCTTGGCTTCCAGCAACTCCTGGTCTGCTGTTGCCAGAACCAGATCTTTGTCCCTCTGCAGCTGCCGGGCCAGCTGATCAATGTGAGAAAGTTCCTGGCACAGTTCTTGGTTCTGGTTGTTCAGGTTGGTTACTTCAGAGGATGCAGTCTGCTTATGACCCTGCAGCTGCTGTTTCAGAGCAGCATTAGCATCCTGGAGGTACTCGATCTAAATACACAGTGAATAAATATTTATCAAAAATTACCACTAACACAGCATTAATAATGCAAAGCCAGCGGCCTTTAGGTGGCAGATGAATGTGAGGGGGAAGCACCTGTAGGTTCAAGTGGGCGATCAGCTTCTCGTTGCTGACATTCTGAGCTTCGAGGGTGATGACGTCGTGAGGGCGACCACCATCCAGAGCCCGTGCCAGCCGCTCGACCTCCTGGTCTCGCTCCTCCACCTGTAGGCACATCACCTGCTCAAACTCCTCTGACAGACACAAGGGAAATCCCTGTCCCAGTGTTGCGCATCTTCACCTGCAAATTCAGGTGTTTAATTCCGTCCTGCGCTCTGTCCAGCTCCATTTTTAACCTGGTCACATCACGCTGTAATTCCTGAATCCTGGAGACAGGCAAGGTCACGGTGAACTGCACAATCTTTTCTATATTAACTCACACTGTCATGGTATATAATGTACCATGAACCACACAACTGCAGCGCAGCTTTCTGATCATCTAAAGAAGCAGCTGCACTCCGCAGGGACACTCTGTACCTCTCATCAGCCACCAGTAGTAGGTCAGCAACATATGGGTCCTCAGGCTGGGCTACAGGCAGCACGCGGCCACTGGATGGAGGGATGAGGTCATCGATTTGCATCCGCTGCCTCCTGAAAGGAATCGTCCGCTTCCTGCCCCCTATCCAGAGGAAAAGGGGCTTCATCTCGTAACTCAGACTCTAATGTGCCAACCAACCGTAGCACGATCCCAGAGCCCCAAAAAAAGCCTTACCTGGCGTCTGCACCACCGCATGCATGTTCTTCTCCTGCAAGTGCTGGATGCGCTCCATTTTGGCCTTGTCAGCCTTCTCCATGGACTGTACTTTGTGCACATACTGGTTGTTCAAGAACTTCAGGTCGGTGGCCTCGTGCTCTAACTTCCTGATCTGCGATTTTAGCTCTGTGGAAGCCAAGGAGATGGTCAGAAGTCTGGGTAACACTAAGAACAGTGTGTAACCGAGGGAATAATATATAGCAGTGAGTATGCTGGAAAATGACTGAAATGGTACAGAACACTGAGTGCCGCACTTGCCTCTGCACACACGATCCTTCTCCTCCTTCATCTTGAGTAAATCCAGATGCAACTCATTGTTCTCCTTGACCAAACGGGCATTTTCCACACGGTATGGTTCCAGCACTGTGTCCAGGTGCTGGGTGTCCTTTTCAGTCTTCCCCACAGAGAGCTTGGCATTGCGAAGGCTTTCTGTGGTGTGAACCAAATCACTGCAACAGAGGCAGTCAGCACCTACATGTTAGCATTAGCAATCACAGCTAGAGTCCCAGAATGACAGAGTTTGAGACTGTTTGACATGCACTGGGCTGTGTGTCCGCAGAACTTAGTCCTGTCTTTTGGATATGGGATTATCAAACGTCCAGTAAAATGGTGTGCTATGCTTCTGATACTGTCTGTGTGTTTTGTCATGTAATCATCATTCTGATTTACTGTTACGTTGAATAAGGGAAGGATGACACCATGGCGGCTAAAAAATTGGGGAGGTAAGAAGTATTACAGTATTATAATCAAGAATTTTTCCAAAGAGAGTAAATGTGTTTTTAAATGACAACAAAACTTTAGTAGAGTTATTTCAGAGTTAGCTTTATTGAATCTGCATTTCTGAAAAGATTAGTACTCCTTTTGTTGTTCTTAACAGATTTAAACCACTGTCAATCGGGCTGCAGTTACAATACAGGAGTAAATAAGGGTAACTGACACCAATAAACCCCACTGCAAGCTCCATACCTGAAAAGCTTCTCCACCAAAGGCAGAGACTCGCTACCCAAAGGCTGCCTGTAGCCCAGCTGGTCCAGCCGTTTCCGCAGGTTGGCCAACTTCCTTTCGGTGTTCATTGATATTTATATATTTCGACGTCTCTTTGAAACGGGGGAATACTATCTCAAGCAGTTAAAAGGGCCACCCAATATATTACAATAAAGCATCCTCTGATTCTGCGATGCTGTTAAGCTTGGAAGCTAACGTTAGCTTGTGGGCTAACGTCAACAATGTTTTGCAGCGCTTAGCAACAAGCTAATGCTGGCAAATGTAAACAAATAAAGCAAGAAAAGCCGTAAATACATACATAAAATCTAATCAGCGAACCGTACATTACCCGAACTGTAGCTTGATATTATAATGGTATTTATGCTTGAATAATATCAAATAAAGCCTTACGAATCGAACTATTAAGCAAATCCCCCGCGCTACCTATAGCTCAATTGGCTAATGAAACTGCATTCGGGACAGACTAACATAAAATAAGAGATACCTTTAATCCAGATGGGCTAGATGGCGAGCGTTTATAGCACACGGGCTACGTCTAGATAGTGAGTTTAAATTGTACGGGTTTTAGCCGCTTCCGCGTCTCATTAGCTCACCGCTGGTCGCAATAATACGAAGCGGGCCCGTTAGCTCGCAGCTAGGCCGAGCTCCCCTTCTTCGGCGCCAAAGCCATTTGAAAATGGCGCCGAAGAAGACTTGTGATCCCGAAGGATGCCGAATGGAGGCGAAAGATCCCGAATGCCTGGCTGTCAGTCAGGCAGCTTCCACCCATCTGCCCCCGTAAGGGAACTCGGCTTCTGTTGGTAATATAATTTCATACATTCACAAAGCCACTTCACCAGTCATAGCGCCACTAGTTTATCATCATGGTTTTTCTTATATTGCTCCAGTATTGCAATACTGTTTTTCCGACGCCCCCCCTCCGAATTCACGCACAAGAATATCACTGTTTTTGCTAAAACTATAACTTTTTTTTCCCATAAACTCACAGAAGCAGTAAACTCACCATGGTGAGTGGAATTAAATAAAATGAACAGTAACTTCATTTTGCCCATTTAGCCAGTTTTACTAGGTCATCAAAGGTACACCAGAAACAACTTAACCAGAACTTCTATGTACAATATTTGGTTCACATGATTTTCTTTCCTAAACCTAAGAATAACTTATTTTTGGCCTTGTGATAACTTTGAAAAAGTAGCAACACTGAAAGCAGAACAGGGCGTTTTATTGAACATTTGGCAATGTAATATCCAAAAGTACTGCAGAAATACAAATGGAAAAATAAAATAACGATTATACATGACTAATTCATCGCACACGCTTCACACTTTCAATATATCAAAGTAGCATAGGGACTAGGATCCAGAATAATCCCACTCAATAAAGCCTAAAGCTGTCGGATCGTGAGCTTAATGAACAGAAATTGTGAATGTAGTGATACTTTATCAAGATTTTTCAATTAAGACCCCAAATATCCATTTGATACAGGAACCTTGGGCTAAGAGTTTTAATAGATTCTTAGAAATATGTAGCATGTACAAACTTCTCTCTCTTAGTGAAAAGCTTACATAGTGTTGACCTTCCAGAGTCTCTGAACTTTGTGCCTCTTGCATGTAAAGACAATTTCCCAGTTTTAACATAATTGAGCAGGTTATCTTAGAACTAGGATTGCCATGTTAGCAAGTTACATCTCAGGTAGCTCTAATGAATATTAAAATCTGCTATGCCAAGTGATGTGAATTAGTGCAAATGAACAGATAGAATGCAGTGAACAAGCAGGGGCAAACACACAAAAACCATCTGCAGTCCTCCAAGGACTGGAACACCAGGCCACGCAGTACATATTATATCTCAGTGCTCCGATAAAAATGCTATAATCATTTGTGCAAATACCAGATTTCACATTTTTCAAATTGCAAAAGGAGCAGTTGTGGGACACATTAGTGAACTGGACATGACTTAATGCCTTGAAGCTTGTAGGACCCTGCAAACAGGAGATCAGTGTGACTGGGCGATGCTGGAGAAGTACTCCAGTATGTCCTGAATGGTGAAATCCATGGTAATTCCAGAGCCTGGGTAGCAGCGGTCAATCAGGCCCTGAAAGTGCTTATACTGACAGATGAACTCATCCTGCATGGAGTGCCACACCACCTGGTGGAAGAGAATGGCAATGCAATCTAAACTGAAACACCATAAATACCCACATCACACTAGGCAATATATGCTGTAGCCATTTATTCAAAAATGGTATTGAGAGAACAGACTGCTACTCAAACACCATTAATATTCATGAGAAAGGTTAGGTCTTGCTTTGCTAGAGGAGTGACCCCTTAAACTTGTAGATGTGGGCCCTCACCTGTAACAGGTTCTCATCCTCACACAGATGTTTGTCCACCTTCTTGTACAGATTGTCCAGGCCCTTCTTCACCTCCTTGCCAGGGTACTCCTTGATGACCTTGCGCAGCTCCTGCTTGTTGAAGGCCAGCTGGTAGCCTACTTCCTCCTCACGTACCCCCTGAGCCACTCGAGCTTCCACTCCCTCGAAGAAATGCTGAGAACACACACACACAACCATCAGGGTAAGTGTTGAAATCTGAACCTCCAAGAATAAACAAAAACATAACAAAATCTTTGGGAATGAGTGTCAAGGCCTGTCCCACCCATCGGTCTCTTTGTCAGACACCTCTCAAACAATCAGCCCCACTCCACCACCACTGAAGACTAGTGATGAACCATTTTCTGTATTTTCTGACCCCACTAGATGGTGCTCCTGGTTTGCTCTGGGGCATGCTTTGAACCCTTTTCTGATCAGAGAGCACCATCTAGTGGTGTAACAAAATACAGCAAATGGTTCATGAAGCTTCATCTGGCCATCATTACCAAAGACTGCACAATTGTTAAGCAAGTCCCATTGCTCTATATTGTGGTCCTAATTCTTTAGTATGGTACGACCCTCCTGATCCCCCAAGCCCCTGATCGCAGACCGTGGCCACCTCACATTGAGTTTCTCTAGCGGCTGTCCCAGGGAGTTGATGACGTAGGCTTGCAGATGCTCCGTATACTTCTGCTTAGCCTCTCGCCTCTCTGCCTCCAGGCAGGAGATCTTTAGTCGAGACAGTGTCGAGAAGATGTGGTGGAAGTTCTCCATCATCACCACATCTCTAGGCGTCTTCTGACTTTCGTTTGCTACCTTCTCCACTGTACAACAAATACAGAGCTCTGTGTACATGGGTATGCAGACATACATGTATACGAATACTCATAAATATACTCTACCAGCAAAACTCCGATACCTTGTTGAGCCATTCCATAACATTTTCAGCCCTGCTTCATATCAGGAGCCATCAGCACCAGAGTGCCTTGAACAAAGCTGTTCTGATGTGACAGCCTATGATTGGTTACATGTGGTTTGGTTACACCGATGGTCGATAATGTTTTGCATTTCTCCATGTATAAATTTTCCTCTTCACTTCAAGAGTGTTCTGATTTTTTTTTGTCTAGTTCCTGATATCAAAGCTAGATGCTCATGCATACCACTGTACTCTATTGTCCATTTGAGATATTCTCTTTATATTATGCAGATACTGCTCACAAAAATCTATCCATCATTTGTTCCATCTAACAGATTGAATACTGCAGTAACAACTGCAAACGCGCACACATACACACACACTACACTAATCCAAGCAAAGTGTTTCAGGGAAGGGTCAAATGACAGCTTTACCATTGAAATACACGGCCTTGATGAGCTTCACATAGGCCTTATCCAGGTCCCCACGGCGCTCTGCACTGCGGAAGATCGTCTCGGCCAACTCTGCGAACTCCTCAAACCCTGTGACGAAGGGCAGGATGCCCACCTTGGTCTTCTTGGAGATCTTCACCTCCTCCATCTGCTTTATCTGAGTTGACTGGAGGTCAAAAGAAGGAATTTTATAGATTCATAAAAACCAAACTTTTCAGCGAGTATATTATACTGAGTATAATATGCGAGTATATTATAATCAGCCAATGACATAAGATCCCTAATTTACACCACATTCACACCAAACACCCTGAAAAACTTAACCACTAGACTTAAATCACTATTTTTGTAGCTAAGCATTTTTTCCATCAAGTTTAGTGACATAACTAATTTTAGTTCATAGGTTATTTATGCAGAAGAATTGTCACAAAGTGAAATCTTTACCAAATTTACTTACTAGAACAATGGAAATACCAGCTAAAAAGTAAATGCCAATGATTTGGACGTGTGCAAATTCTTTGAAAAAACAAAAAAAGTGGAAAATCTACATTTTTTCTCCTTCTGTCAAATGTCCACTACAGCATAACTCATAATCTCCCTATTTGTGAGTCTCTACTAGGGCTCACTCACAATGCATTTGTCAAAGTTCCTCTTGACGGTAACAAGCACATTGCCAAGGGTGGTGCTCAGGTAGGATGCGGGGTCCACGTTCTCTGCTGTCCACACGTGATGACTCATTTTCACCAGCATGTAGAGCGAGTGGAAGCTGTCCATCTTGTCTCCAAGAGCAATGAGGTTATTCAACTCAATCTCTATGCTTTGAAAGATCTTGTTCATCATATGTCGCACCACTTCCTTACTGTGAAGAAAGGATAAGTCAACATTATTGACATTATGAAAAAAAAAAAGATTATGAGGAAAAAAAGATGCGTCATGATTCATTAGTAATGAACAATTCACTTCAAGCATTTCACTTGTGCTATTCATGACTTGTTCCTTCAGTACTTCACAAAGGTTTACAGAATTAAAGCATACAGTAATGAATATAGTAACTGCTTGAGATAAAACATGCATCACAATTCATTAATTATGAATTAACATGAGATCAGCATGTAACTAAGATTTAGTTTGTGGTTAATGCATAAGTAATAGCATAATACTATATTATTTGTGCCCCGTCAAGTAAAGTGTTACTAAATGGTTCATGACTATTTATGAGGAATGAGAGCATTGCTGGTTTCCTTGGGACAAATGGAGCTTTGATGCATTGCTGAGAGGCTGGAAGAGCAGCTTACTCTGATGACATAGAGTGCCTGTGCTCTCCGGCTGCCACCTGCCGCGAAGGCAGGTTTCCATCCACTTCGTGGCCTTCACCCTGCCGAAGAAACACTATGATGTCGCACGGCAGTGTAATTTGCCGAATACCACGTGCTAAATGCCCACATGCTCTATCCAGTGTGGACAGATGTGACCCTTGCACTCTGTAGCACTTTCTGATCCTAACCATAAGCTCACAGCCACCCTGCTGACTCCACTGCCCTTCATTTCCACTAAGCTCTTATCCACTTCATGGTATTGCATCTGCATGTTGCTGCGCAGCGTGTTATGAGCATGCTGCAGAGTGCTGCGCAGTGAGTTATGAGCATGCTGTAGAGTGCTGCGCAGTGAGTTATGAGCATGCTGCAGAGTGCTGCGCATTGCGTTATGAGCATGCTGCAGAGTGCTGCACAGTGAGTTATGAGCATGCTGCAGACTGCTGCACAGTGAGTTATGAGCATGCTGCAGACTGCTGCGCAGTGAGTTATGAGCATGCTGCAGAGTGCTGCACATTGTGTTATGAGCATGCTGCAGAGTGCTGCGCAGTGAGTTATGAGCATGCTGCAGAGTGCTGCACATCACGTTATGAGCAAGCTGCAGAGTGCTGCGCATTGTGTTATAAGCATGCTGCAGACTGCTGCGCAGTGAGTTATGAGCATGCTGCAGACTGCTGCGCAGTGAGTTATGAGCATGCTGCAGACCGCTGCGCAGTGAGTTATGAGCATGCTGCAGACCGCTGCGCATTGTGTTATGAGCATGCTGCAGACCGCTGCGCATTGTACTATGAGCATGCTGCAGACTGCTGCGCAGTGAGTTATGAGCATGTTGCAGACTGCCGTGCATTGTTATGAGCATGTTGCAGACTGCTGTGCATTGTGTTATGAGCATGCTGCAGATTGCTGTGCATTGTGTTATGAGCATGCTGCAGACTGCTGTGCAGTGTGTGGTCCTACTCCTGCTCATGACTAACCTCTGCAGTGCTGTCCTGAGCAGCTGCCTCTAGACACCCCTTGCCCACCCAGGGCCCACTGCCCTTCCTGTTTTCTGTTGTGTGGGTTCCTATTCCTGATTCTTGTCATTTAATCCTCCCCAGATGAAGTCCCTGTTCCTTCCCGCCTGCTGGTTCAGTTGGTTCTGTTCACCATCGCGCCCAGTGAGTTTATGGGAAACCTAAAGCACGAATCACACACTCACAGTGGGGACATGCTGTAGTTTGAAGAATTTGCTGATAAAATCCTGCTCTGCCAAACAGAGGGGCTCCAACTCACTGAGGACCTGCTCGAATATCTACAGGAAATGAGCGAGAGAAGTGAGAGACGGGGTTAGCATGTTACCATTAGCGAGAGTTAAAAACAGAGCAGTACTTTCTGGCTCTGTCAAAGATGTTCCCAGTCATTGGAGTCAATAAAATAAAAGTCACAAATCCCTCCTGGGCATCACACAAAGGCTTCAGCCAGAGAAACTGCCCTCTCTTTTTGCCGAAGTGTATATGTCAAAGGTTATCATCATAAAAATAAAATTACAGCGAGGAACTGGAGGCACTACCTTGTCGAACTTGGTCCTGTCGGCCACGTCCAGGTCCGAGGCTGACATGTTGCCCATGTCCAGTAGCGAGGAAGACTGCGAGCGTCGGCTGTTTGAGGTCTGCACCGCCAGCTTGTTCAGGCTGGAGGTGGAACCAGTGAGTTTCCCTGAGCTGCCGTGGAGGCCTGATGCAGCACAAGGGAAATGATCGCCCTCAGCACACAGTCTCTGGCTGGACTGATCCATTGTGTCTATTCTTCAATCACTGGGCCCAGGACCCAAAAAAGCCCAACCGAAACAGCATACTTGATTCTTTAGCTGTTTGGTGGCATCACACTGTCTGCAGTACTCTGGGTCACTAGGACTGGAACCTGGTCTTAAGCCACCATAGATCCTGCTGTTTACATAACACCCCGGTATGGATGGGGGGGAGCAAAAACCTGGACTGTCTGGGGGTCCCTGAGGACTGGGTTGGGAAACACTGCTGTTACGCTTCCTAGCATCAGCCGTGTTTGTTTATTTGTATTCCCTTTTTATTTAACTCCTTCACCCTTGATTCCATGACATGCTGCCTCTGACTGTAGGTGGACAGTTTATTGTTAAAAGTATGTAAAAAATGAGATGTGTAACTACTTGTAAACGTTCTTGAAATAATCTTACATATTATATGTTATACTGGGGCACACTGCCAAATTCCTTGTATGTTTAACATACTTGACCAATAAGGATCTGATTTTGATTTTAAGTACTCTGTGACTGCGACTCTACACTCAACTGGTTGGTTGAAATAAAACCTTGGTCTGAATTTGTACTTTCTGGGCCTGAACTTTCCAGCTCTGTCTGTAATGCATTCATTTTGCGAGTAACTTTCCCAACATTGAGTATATGGAATCTCGAAAGATATCAGAAAAATTTCACAGACTATGAGCCAGACAGGAGGTCAGGCCAACGTTATAATATACTACCTGCTGAACCAGGGGTGCCCAACTCCAGTCCTGGAGGGCCAGAGCCCTGCACATTTTTGGGTTTCCCCTCATCTAACACACCTGATTCAACTCCTTGTGCTAATTACCACACAGCTCTTGAGCTGAATCATTTATGGTGGAACAGGGAAAGAACTAAGCTACACAGGGCTGCGGCCCCCCAGGACTGGAGTTAGGCACCCCTGTGCTAAACATGAACTTCAAGGCAGGACACAAGACTAGCAGCTGGAGACTAACATGTAAGGATGATGGTATCTAAACGTAAAGACAATGAAATAAAACAGCTGCGAGCAGAGAATTCTGGGACAACCACATGATACTCACTCTCAGTGTCCTGTTTGAGTGCGCTCTCTTTCCGCGGAAGCGTGGCTGGCAGCCAGTTAGATGGCAGGCATCAAAGACAGAGACACATTAGCCAAACTTTAGCCAAACATTAGCCTGTAGAGTGTTGCTGTTTGTGGCAGGTTAGAAGTTAGTCTGGGAAGTTAAACACTGACATGCGATGTGACTGATAAACGGGGAAGCTCTTCACGGCCATGAAGCGAGCTGCAATGGGCATGATTATGCAACAGACATCACTCTTCTATTTCCACGTTGATGCACATGAGACAAAGAGCCGACAGCAAACATGCCAGTGACATGCGAGCACAGATCACAGCGCAAACAGGAGCGGGGACTCAAACACAAGGGAACTCGCAGGAAGTGACCCAATTTCCATTTAAACTGTAAACTCTTACCATATGTCGTCGCTGCCCAAAATATTTAAGCCAATATTATTAAAAATGCAGAAAATGAACCCATTCACTAATTGCAGCATTTTTAGGCAACATTACACAAAATTCCATATCAACCTTATTTATGTGACAAACCTAATCAGCACTGATAACCACCACCACATTCAAAGAAATCAGAAAGTAATAATGCTATACAAAAAACATATATAAATAGTACATATGCACATAAAACAAATTTTCTACACACTTATACACAGAACGTATGATCTATATGATTACTTTAGCTTGGAATTTAACACTGCAGTAAATATATACAATAAGATTCCCTCCGTGATATAATTCTTCTCATGATAATGGTGTCACATCCTAAAACCCGACCCTGAATGCTAGAGCACAACGTCAGGAGAAAATGGCCCCCAGGAATGTTCCCCCAGTTGGCATCCGAAGTACTGACTGGCCACAGCCTTCTGCGATCCATACACCTGATATTACAGACCAGGAAGCCTGGTTAGTGATGCTGAACATAAGAAATTTATGAGAGGAGGCCATTCGGCCCATCGAGCTCATCTGGGGAGAACTTAACTAATAGCTCAGAGTTGTTAAAATCTTATCTAGCTCTGATTTAAAGGAACCCAGGGTTTTAGCTTGCGCTACACTAACAGGAAGACCATACTCCAACTACACGCTGTGTAAAGAAGTGCTTTCTCAAATTCATTTTAAAATGTTCTTTCACTAATTTCCATTTATGGCCACGAGTTCTAGTATTTAAACTAACACGGAGGAGGACTTGTGCACAAACGCTGCACTAGTTCAAGACGGACACTTTAACTGACTGACGTCTTACCGAACTTTTTCCCCTCCTTGCTCGTGCCCACCATTTTGAGCTTGGCCACTTCGAAGAAATCTTTAATTTCTCGCTCGTACAATCTTGCCATGTATTCAACGTAAGTCTGAAAAACAGAAGTGAAAAAGTGATCAGTGTGATCCAGTGTGACTCTCACCGCCGTAAGGCTCACACTTCACACTGAGTGTGACAGTGATGCTGGCGTGATGCCGATGAGACCCTCACCGCCATCAGGCCTTCATACTTCTCCCACTGGGTGACCTTCAGCCACTCCATGAGCTTGGCGTAGCGCAGCAGGTCCCGGTGCAGGGGGTTGTGTTTGGGGAGCGTGAGCTCGGCCGCGTGTTGGGTGAGGCTTGAGGTCTGGTCATGACCCTTAAAAAAACACATACAGACTCAGGGAGGTGCCATTAGGACAACAAGACTGCTCAACATCACTACCAAGAGATGCTTCTGGTCAGAAGATCTTTATACTGTACCGCTGCATCCCAAAACTGTCTTCAAGACTTAGGTCTATGTTTCAATTTTCTTCATTTATATTGCAGCTGATAAGTGTCAAAAGAACATCAATATAAATTTAAAACCTGCTGAAATGTATCTCAACCCAGTCCTTGGGGACCCCCAGACAGTCCACGGTTTTGTTGCCTCCCGGCTTCCAGCACCTGTACCACGTATTCGGTGTTCCTGATTGGCTGGGAGCTGGGAGAGAGCAAAAATGTGGACTGTCTGGGGGTCCCTGAGGACTGGGTTGGGAAACACTGCAAATGATCTATGTCATCAGCTTAGTCAGCCAAAGAGGCCCTAATCATCGAAAGCATAACACTGTGACACAGCGACCCATGCACAATCACACACGGAGAGTTTAAATTCGTTCCATCGATTTCCATTATTGTCCTCGGAACTGAAGATGACTCCAGACGCCTGTGTTTTTCACTCTGGTTCCAATTGACCCACATTAGCGAAAACCAAACACAGCAGCTCTCTGCATGAATAAAGTCAGTCTGTTCAGCAAAGCAAACTACATTCCGTTCGGTTGCATGAGTTAGGTGGTAGGTTAAAGATCCATCACTTAAGGACAAAAACAATAACATTTTTACATTTAACTTATTTAGCCTGTGCATTTATCAGGTGATGTACATTTTTCAGATGGCAGGATCAGAAGACCCTGGAGCAATTGGAGTTAAGGGCCTTGTCCAGGGACCCAACAGTGACATCACTCTGCCAACCCGGGGATTTGAACCCATGACTTTCCAACCACAGACACAGAGTCCTGACCCACTGAGCCACACACTGGCCCCAATGGCCCCTCTGGCCAGACAACTTTGTGGAAGGTGAAGGAAAGACTGCGACAAAAAAAAGCATTCTTAAGAATGCCCGCGTGGTTAGGATGGAAGATGGATGCATCAGAACACACATAGAAGCGAAGGTTAGTGAGGTGAGTGACAGGGCAGGCAGGGCGAGGCGGGGGAAGGGTACTCACAGGAAGCGACAAATAGGAGGCCCTATAGAACTGAGGAATTGTCATTCTGAAGTGGCTGAAGTGGTTGAACTGACAGAAAACAGCAGCATGGAGAAGCAGTGAAACAGAGAACTGTTATAAGAAATAGTGAGTCAAACACAGCCGTGAGCTTCCTGTAAAAGGAGCAAGAGTCAGAGCTGAGGTGTGCGAGAAACTGAGGTATACAGACAGAAGGCATGTGTTTGTGTGTGTGTAAGAAGTGGAGGCGTATCCGACAGAACGTGTGTGCGTGTGTGTTTGTGCTTCAGAGACAGAGAGCGAGAAGCTGAAATGTACCTGATGGACAAACACGTTGTTCAGATGGTTGGTCAGTCTGCGCGCGAAAAGGTCTCTTAGCTCTGCAAAGAGCTGATGCTGCTGTTTCACTGCCATCAGCCTATCATGTCCTGAAAGAGGCCGAATCACAGAAATGTAAACACACATGCTTGCATATTGCACACCCACGCATCATCTGGCAGGAGTACCTGTCACGGGACTGTGACGGAGAGCAGGAGTCTGCCTGTCACACACCTGGTCTGAGTGCTACGTTCATGCACTGCAGCAGAGCTTCTGAAGCATTGATACAGGCTTCAATCCCCTTGGGTGAAGACAGGTCTCCATCCTGAAGAGCACGGATGTGTCCCTTGGACAGGTCCATGTAGTTCTGGGTATGAAGATTCCATGTGAGATATCATGCAAACATCCACTGTCTTCATCCATCCACAGCTGACATCTTACCACCAAAAAATCGATCTCCTCCAGGAGTCGCATGTTGTTGGTGTTGCTCAGCTGAATGAGACGGTTGCTCTGCGAGATCTGGTCCATTTGGTCCTTTACGCTCTGCAGCATCTCCTCATAGCTGCTCAGCTTCCCCTCGATGGTGTCCACCTCAGCCAGAGCCTCGTCCAGCAGCTGCATCAAGATGTTTACCTGCTTCTCCGATGCCATGATTGAGTGGATATTGGCCTGTCGGGGATCCGTGTCAAATCAGAATCAGAGGCAGCATTAACTTCACTTCAGGCTTTATCAAGGGTGAACCATCAGTCTAAATCAGAAAGAGAACTCAGCCTCACTGTAGGACAAAACTTCCTTTTTCAGAAATTCACTGACGTTGCCAAATTTTGACCATGCCGAGATCCCGTCAGCTGTTCCAAGCTGGATGATAGCTTTTTCAATTGTGTAAGTAATGAATGTTCCATCAGAATAGTCTTTGCTGCCAATTCCCTTGGGGTTAAGATTAAGGACTGTCTTGCTGTACTGACATAAACGTAGGGTTACTCACCCCATCCAGAACCTGTAGCTCGCTGGCCAGCTTCTCAGCGAAAGCTTCTGCGTTGGAGATGGCATATTCACACACTTCCATCATGCTCTCAATGTCCTGCTCCTCACGGGCGTTCAGCTCCTGGTAATCGTCCAGCGAGTCTTCATCTCCTCCCGTCACACTCTGGCTCTCTCCGCTGGGGACAGACTCTACAAGGGGACACACACAAACAAATGCCTAATAACAGACTTTACTGAGAAGACACAATGACACACACGGCCTAAGGGCTCACTCTACAGGGAGGATGCCAAACACACACACACACACAGACTGTACAGAACACCCCGCTGCCCCCATGACAGACTCAGATGACAATCTGTGATGTCGGTGACTTTCTAAAAGCATGCACTGCTAGCGACTAAATGCATTAATATGTAACATGATACATGTCGATTCCAGGACACTGACTTCTCACGTCATGTTCTTATACAGAGACGTCCAATTCTACATGACAAGGCTCACCAGCACAATGTACTGGATAAGCGGCGATGGGAAACGGATGGGTGTGCAAGGAGAATAAGTGGACAGGAGCCGGGAAACTGTGGTTAATAGTAACGCGAGAACATGATCAGACAAATCAGTCGGACCTGCGTGGAGCAGGCGATGGCTGTGACACGTTGCGACATATTTGGGAACATATCTGGAAGAAATGATCTCCATGTTGATGCAGTTGACCGAGCTACAGAGCCAGGCTCCATTTGGGCTGTGCAGCGTACGATCTAAATGTTGAATGTTAATGACATGGCAAATCAATCAGGTTCAAGGAGGACACACGAGTGTTGGAAGAGCTGTGTTACATACTGAAAAAGAGCCATTAAGCCCTGGTGGGCAGGTAGATAAACTGAGGTTTCGTGAAACAGTCAGGAAAGTTGGGTGCTCCCAAGTTCAGAGAGCATAAACATAAGGGGTCTGAACTCCCAGTTCATTACTGGGTCACCAAGGCTTGAAAGCCTCAGAAGGCTGGAAACAGGAATATCTTTGTACTGAGTGAACCATGATTTCAAAAACATCCAGATGTTACCTGCTAATGGACATGGGAGGTACTGAACCTTGCATACATCACAAGCCACATGCAGGCGGTGTCTACAGTCATTTCATACACATCGAAGGACATATACAGTGCCGGGAAAAAGTATTTAATTCTGTTTTTGCTTATTTATGACACTTGTTTCTGATCTTCAGACAAATTGAATACAATACAAAAGACACCCTGAGTATAACAGACAGTTTTTAAATGATCAATCGATTTGTCGAAGGAAAAAGTTTTCCAAAACCCCCCTAAACTGATTACTTGGTTGTGTCACCATAAGTAGCAACAACTGCAATCCAACACTTCTGTTAACAGAAGATCAGTCTTTGGAAGTGCTGAAGAAGAATTCAGGACCACTCTTCTTTACAGAATTGTTCAGCTACACTGCACTGCCTATTTAAGGTTCTGCACTAACATATGATAGACAGCAGAATTCGTGCTTCCATCGATTACAGCAAGTTGCCCAGGCCCTGAAGCAGCAAAGCTTACCCACACCATCACACTACATCCACCATGTTGGACTGTTGGCATGATGTTCTTGGTGTGGAGGTAATCAAAGTGTCTTTTGGCAGATGTTAGAAGAACCTTAATGTTCCTCTTGTTCAGCAGTCCTGTTCGCCTTTTCACTGTCCCATGGATACCACTTTTATCCAGTGCCTTGTTAATGGTGGAGTCATGAATACTGACATTCACTGAAGTGAGGTGAGAAAGGCCCGCAGAAGGCCTGCAAAAGGCCCGCAGAAGGCCCGCAGAAGGCCCGCAGTTGCTTAAACGTTTGTTTGGGTTCTTCTGTGACTGAGTCTTCTATGTGCTATTGGAGTTATTGTGCCAGGCTGGCCACTGCTGAGCAGATCTATCACTGCTGTATTTTATTTTATCATTTGGGAATAATGGCTTTCACTGAGGTTTGCTGAAGTCCCAGAGTTTTAAAAATTGCTTTGTAATCTTTTCTAACAGTTATATGAGTAAATTACTTTCTCATGTCTTCCTGAACCCCTTTGATCGAGGTATCCTTTGATCACCTGCTGCATTTTGAGACCTTTTGCCAGCTTCACATTGCTGGAAAGGTACTATTAAAGTGATGTTTAGATTCATTACAGCTGGCAGAAATCAGGCCTCAGTAACACGTTATTTAAATTTGGTTCATTGGTTGATCGAGTAACTAAGGGGGCAATTACAATTTCATATATGTGAAATAAGCGTTCAAGAACCTTTTTCCTTCCATGAATCACATGATCAATTGAGAATAGTGTATTGTGTTTATTCAGGTTGTTTTTCGCATCATACAAAGTTTGTTTGACGGTCAGAAACAATTAAGTGAAATGAATCAGCAAAAACAGAAGAAATCCAGATGGGGGCAACTTTTTCACAGCACTGTATAAACTGCACATCTGCCACTGAATTCAGGACAGAGTCACTACACAAACACGACAAACAAAAGGCGACAGATTAAGAGCATAGAATGGGAGGAATAAGCAGTTTAATGAGATGACAGGAATAAGGTAAAGCTAAGGCACCAGACACTGGGCAACAGGCAAGGAAAAAAACAGGGAAACATTACCAACCTTCCGCTTTAGGAAGCTCTGGCAGGTGAGTTTAAAGGGAAGAAGAGTAAAGAACAGACTTATTACACCTAGAGGCAGTGATAGCATACCCTCAGTAAACCAGAGACCCATTATACCTAGAGGCAGTCAGAGCATACCCTCAGTAAACCAGAGACCCGTTATACCTAGAGGCAGTCAGAGCATACCCTCAGTAAACCAGAGACCCGTTATACCTAGAGGGAGTTAGAGCACATCCTCAGTAAACCAGAGACCCGTTGTACCTAGAGGCAGTCAGAGCATATCCTCTGTAAATCGGAGACGAGCTGTACCTAGAGGCAATCACAGCACATCCTCAGGAAACCAGAGACCTGTTATATCTAGAGGCAGTGAGAGTGCATCCTCAAGAAACCAGAAACTTGTTATACCTAGAGGCAGTCAGATCACATCATCAGTAAATCGGAGACCAGCTGTACTTAGAGGCAGTCAGAGCACATCTTCAGTAAATCAGAAACCAGTTACACCTAGAGGCAATCAGAGCACATCCTCAGGAAACCAGAGACCCGTGGCACTTAAGAGGCACATCTTCAGTACCAAATTACAATAAATAACAAGACAGAAACATACTGGTGCAACAGGTTCAGACAACCTACAAGCTCAATCTGCAGTCAGTCCCACCTCAATGACCTGATTCTGTGGTCAACCTGTGGTAATGGCAAAGTTTTGTAAAGATTATCTCATCAGTTAGACCTAAGATTTGAACATCTTAGAAGGGAGGCACAGCAAAGCTTTTTTTTAATTAAAAACATTTATCAAAGTTGCATATGCACAGACACCTGTGATGTGCATACACAACTTTTTATGCAAGTTATCAATTGTCAAACAACCCTGATGGGAAAATCATATATTTATACACACTCAGGAGGAGATGTACACAACATTTTGCACAAATCTGGAAAAGGAGACACCCATTGTACAACAGGAAATTGCAGATAAACCAGCAAAATGACTGCTGGCAAGCCAACAAAATACCAGGAACTGACACGTCCACATTAATAACATGTGAACTGTAATTTACCGATTTTCCATTTATTTGTAAATGCCAAAGACTGTGCATTAGCCTTAGATACTTTGCTATTTCAAGCCATCACCTATTCCCATGAAATGAAAATATCTGTAATTGTCACTGTAGTAGCACAAAATATGAATGCCTGGCATTCGCATGTGAGGATTCACATATAAAACAGCCTGTAGTCACGAGAATGTGATACGGCACAATTACATTCTTGCCAGTGACTACACAACTATGCCCTGTGGAAAGCCCAACTCATTTTATTAATGTGCAAATCTGTGATGCCAACGTGGACAAAAATATTAGCACAATAGTCTGCGTCAGCTTATGATTCGGCCATTTTGAGTTTCACACAGCACATCAGTATCTCGCAACTGCTCTGTTACAACACTGTGTAATAGAGCATGGCCTAGGATAGATGCCACGTGCATGTCAAAGACTGAGGGCGAAGATGTGGTTCTGGCCCCAATATCTGCAGTCACACTGTCCCTGTGCGCTGCAAGCCGGTTCTTTCCTCCTATCTTCTGATCTGACCTTTTTGTTAAGTACGTTTTGCAGAGCTAACGATACAGAGCTAATTTACTGCAGCAGCAATGTGTTACCATTCAACACACTTTTTAAGATTCAACTGTCAGCAGAGGCGCATCTTGTCAGCAGGCAGGGCAGGCAGCTGCTTGGGGCCCCCAAGCCACTAGATGGCGAACGAGA
>JAODJU010000033.1:19206790-19247161 GCA_026776725.1 Gnathonemus echidnorhynchus
GACAAAAACTGGTTAGAGGGGGGGCCCCCAGTGAATTTTTGCTTGGGGCCCCAACAGACCCTAGGATCACCTCTGACTGTCAGTATCATTGCACAACAAAATACAAATACTCTGACAATGAAATTTATTCTGGCATCAATTCTGAAAGTGCAAAATAGTGCAAAAGTACTAGAAACTAGTAACATTTTGTCATGCCTCCACCTCACCTCTGCTTAGTTTATAATTTACAGTTGCAACTGGGCTGATCTCAGGCTTGTGCACACACACACACACACACACATACACACACTTACAAGACAGCCGTAAACAAGCATACACCAGGTTTGAGAAATCCAAATTTTTGTGTGCATATGCATTTTTTGTTTTCATGCATACACATTTTTTCATTATGAAATGTATGCATAATTTGATAAATGAGGTGCCTTGTTTATTGGTTATAAATAATGCTGCCCTGCAAAGCCTGAAAAAGGCTATCATGAAGGCTGGACCAAGGAACATGTTAGTCAGGATAGAGGATTAGACAGAGAGGCAGAGGATACAGGATTACATACAAGAAAATGAGAAGTAAACAACAACCTACCTTCCAGTAACTGAGAGCTGACGTTCACAAACTCCACCTTTTTTCTCAGGTACCTCTGGTTGAGTTTCCATATGCAAGAAATGAATGAGTTCTTCTCAGCCGTGCTGCTGGCCACCCATTTGTAGACCTTCTCAAAATGAAGGTCAAACTCTGGATTTTCCTGGGAGAGGAAATAGGAAAGAAGAAGAAGCAAGTTAAGGGTGGGTGTGGATCTCCATTGTCTGAGGGTGACGTGTGCATTATAGATTAATGGGGCAGGCTGCTGTTTCACAAAATTTCAGACCCCCTTTCCTCACCTTGTTGGCATCTTTGGCATCCACCATCGTCAGGTCCCTCAGCTCCCATGCCACCTGACGTTTGTAGAAGTCCCCTTTATCAGACTTCTTCACTTTCACCACCTTCACCTGCACTGGTCGCTCTGTGGTCACTGAATTAAAAAAAAAGCCTTTCAAACTAAAACAAGTCAAACATCACAAGACAGTTTAATCTGGGTCCTTTTGACACAGATAAAATTCCTGGGACCAGCTTACTCCAGAATCAATAAGTGGTAATTGTGACAGTCGAAATTAACTAAATGAAGACACAGACCCAATGTGCCAGCGTCATTACAGCCACCTGTTCGCTACTCTTTAACGGCAGGTTTTCCTGTGTTCATAACGCAAAGAATCATGTCATGTAAATACAACACGCCCCCCCATGGCGATGTCTGACGCGGCCACCTGTTGCGCACAGGAAGCAGTTCTTCTTCTTCTTCCCTGCTTTGCAGACGTTCACAATCCCCAGCAATCGTTCATCATTGGGAGTGAAGATGTCCCTCTGCAGTGCATGCTTGATGGCGGTCATGCTGCTCACTGCCAAACAGAGATTATTCGGATGGTCACGCACTCCACTGGCATGCAAAACAGTATAATACTATGCTACATATTTACTTCAATTTGACCATTAAATTTGATCTACGATCAGTTTGATTTGGCAGTATTGCGAATTTATTCATGACCCTGATCTGGATAAGGCCTTGGAAGACAGATGATCCATGTTTGGATGGATGGATGGACGGACGGACCAATGCAAATTTTTTGCTGGGTTTTGATTACACAGCTTTAGCTCCTGTTCTTTTGGATCCATCATTTCACAGCTGGTTAAAATCAAAGATGCGCATCGACCTGCTATCCTGCTGTTAAACAGCAGAAAATGGAAAATTATGGTGAATTTAAATATAATATGCGTGTATCTGTATTGTAAACATAAATCATGTCCCAAATACGCCCATGTTATATCGGCTGCAGCTAAACAGAGAAACAAAAACGTACTAATGACGGACAAGCGTGTCCACCTATAGCTAATCATCACATTTTACTGGATCGCGGAGTACGCACCGTCAAGACACACCGGAAGGCGTCCAAAACAGATTTACTCTAGGTCGATTTTCAGCTTCATGTAAACAAAACGATCTTTTTGGTTTTCTGAAAGGTCCCCGGCTGATTCCCGTTTCCGGGATCCGAAAGCGGAAGTCACGCGCATTATTATGACGTCACGTCACAGACTATATTGAATTATATTTAAGTTGAAGCCTTTTAAACTAACTTCAGACAACGACTGAGCCCCGTGAATGAACGATTATCCATATTTATTTTTACTGCCCTTGATCAAATAAATGCATTTTATTAAAGTTACATTTTAGGGTGACCGTACGTCCTCTTTTGTGACCTAAAATGTTTGTAATGTCGGGGATTTCGTTTTGTTTTGTGTTGACATTTGCTTTCTACGGTCAGGATACTTTCTGTGTATGTACATGTATGTAAGAGTTTTAGCACCTTGTAAATAGTCTGTAGGATTTGATGAATAAATAAACAATACTTAATACTAGTTATAAATACTTTAAGATGTCAGGTTTTATGATTTGCAATAATTCTGTGCTATCACAGGTACTTGGTTGTACCACAGAATGCTTTTCAGGTATATGATATGTTCAAATATATTTAGCTTTTCCCCTAAATTCCTTTGTATTATATGTCCTTAGACCGTGGTTTTGACCTTATTCATTTTTGTTCCTTCCAACAGTGAACTGTTTCAAAAGAAAATAACAATATATAAGCAGAATAAAGCTTTTTTTTTTTTTGTTAAATTATTCACATTTCTGTTGAATGCACATAAGAGCAAAAAGGCCAACCCCCCAAAAACAGATAGACCAACAGACTCATCGCCCTGTTACTGAACCTGATGTAGATAATCAGACCAACACTTGAAATTCAAAATGAAGAAGAAGAATATAGAATCTCGGGTAGACCAACACAAAAACTCCCACATCTAATTGGTTGAAGATTTGAGCTGCAAGGCTGTCTTGAAGTCAGGAAGAGATTTTCCTCATTGATATCAATCAAGATGATTATAGTCTTATAGTAGACTATAGTATCATGTATCTCAGTGGCTAGCACTGCCCCTGTCACCTCCTGGATATGGGATGCTGACCCTGTTTCTGCTCTATGTGTGTATGCAGTTTGCATATTCTCCCCATGTCCTCATGCTGTCCAAAAACTTGCATTTGAATGTATTTGCATATTTGTCCATTATGTGTGCGAGGTATGTGCATATGTGATGGACTGGAGTCTTCCCTTACTTTGTAAGTAATGTTGGTTTGTAGTGTTTTTAGTATAACTTTGGCTGAAAAACATTTTGTCTACAAAACCTGATTGTAGGTTTTACACATGCTGCAGGTTCTGGGCTTTTGGTTTCCCTCGTGGATGTGAGAGAGTGCCGGGCATTATGCTCCATCTTATAAACAAAACACAAGTCAGGGTTGTGTGCATATCTGTGAAACACAGGCAGCTTGTGGGTGTCCCCCTTTGATAGCTCAGTTGGTAGAGCAGCGGATTGTAGAGGCTATGCTGTGATCCTTAGGTTGCTGGTTCGAATCTGGCTCAAAGGAGATTGGCTGTTTTGGTGCCAATGTGTGGCTCAGCAGGATAGCACACACAGGTCAGAAGGTCACCTTTGGGCCCCTAAGAAAGGGCCCTTAACCCCCAGTTTCAATGGCCCTCCATTTTCAAAAATGTATGTCACTTCGAATGAAAGTCTGTGGTTTGTAAATGTAAGTCATAGTCTTATTTCCCATCTGTAGGCAAAAAGAACTAAAAACGAGAGACGACTAAAAGGCTAAAAAGTAAATCCCAGACTCTCCCACCAGAAGATGGTCAGCTGGACGTATCCATCCCTAAAGGAGCGTTTAGTCTTCTGACGAAGAGATTGGTTTTGTCACCTGTGGTGTTCTTTGGGAAGAGCCCTGCTGATCAAGCAGAAATCACCAAATTACAGGCTGTGCCTTCAGCTGCTTCCCACCGCGGACATATTTGTGCAGATATTAGAATAAAGTTCAGCTTGTGTATAGATTTTATAATGCAAAATTAAACACATCTGCTGACCTTACATGATAACATGAAACACACTGCTGATATTACATTATACATTAATGCCTGTTTTTTTTTACCGATAAATACTGATATTTGTATCCGTAATTCTTGCATCATGTGCACACTTTTGGTGTGACACTCACGGGTTTTGACTCTTACTCCCACACAAGAAATCTTATAGCAAATCTACAATTCCATTATGAACCTAAAATCAGCTACATCAAAAGCGTTGGGGTAGTTTGCAAACCCTACAGATTAGTTACAAGATAATAAAACTGTTACGTACACGAAAAATTGTGTGCAGACTTGTCTCAAATTGAAAATCTCACACCAGCCAGCTGACCAAAGTTGGCAAACCTGCATGTGGTTAAATGGGTCTGTTGTTTTTGTAGATTTCAGTTTTGTGTTTGTGTACTGGGAGCACTGCAGAGTTGGTCACATGATGGCAGTATGTAGCCATTTGCTGGTCGCTTCCTCTATTTTCAGTCAAGTCCAGGCTGTCATACACATTACTCAGTGGCTTCTTTATTTTTCCTTCTGTGAGCTTTTTTAGAACATCTATACCATTATTTGATCACCGCTTTCTGTGTGCCAGATGTACTCTGGATTACAGATGGACCCGCTTGAAACAAAAAGGACATCTCTTTCACAGCGCAATTTGCAGGAACACCAATGGTTATGTGACAATTATGTTTTGTTGTCAGTTCTTCACTTGCTATTTAATGAACTGAATTTGGGTCATATTTGATCCTTGTGTTTGACTCGCTTTGTAATGGGTGCTTGTTTTGTGGCAGTTGTATGTAGAACTATATTCATGGCTAATGTTTCAATCTGCTGTCATTACTGTCTTTTCACTGTGGTGGATGCAAACATTAACTCAGTTCGTCATCGCACACATTGTGGACTCTGAAAAGATGCTTGTATAACACTCACTGTTTGGCCCATACATTCACCATTCAAGGTTAGGTCACCACATCATGAGCTGAAGTATTTGAAAACAGACACACATGCAGCCCCTGGGATGAGGGTATGCGTGAAACCAAGGAGAAGTATGGATGTCCTCCTTTGCTAGCTTAGTTGGTAGAGTAGAGGCCTATAGAAGCTGCGCTGTGACCCTTAGGTCACTGGTATAAATCCAGCTGGCAGGGTCATGAGAATTTTGGGGGCAGTATGTGGTTCTCCAGATTCAAACACAGGGCATGGGATCCCAAGGTTCCCAGCAGAATTACATCACCATCAACCCCCTCGACAAGGCCCTTAACCCCCCAGGTCAGAGTGGTCAATCCCATTCAGAAAGGTTCTGTTGTGTGTGCAGGTGTTCACTGCAAATGCTTAATTAGATTACTAATCAGTAATGTTTGGCTCATGCCTGGGTTAGAAAGGCTTAGCTAAAGGTTATCCCAAAAACCTGCATAGAGACTGGCCCTTACGATCGGCCACCCCTGCTCCAGGGACTCGCCAATCCCGTATTAGCAAAAAAAGAATGCATGTCACTGATTAGAACTTCTGCTAAATATATGAAATGTAAATGTTTCAGAAATAAGGGCCAGCTCAGGGGAGAAGTACGTCTAGGTAATATCTTTAAAAGTATAAAGTAAGTTTGGTGAATGTGTGTAAGAAGAGTGACTGGGAGCAGGGCCCTGGCTGCTGTAGCTGTATGATACCAAAAAGGAACCGCACTCACAACATACTTCTCATGCTCTGAAGAAGAAAAGTTTATTGCCCCATGCCACGTGGTATTTTGCATTTTGATATTGTTAACTCGCACCCTAAGTATTTTTGCTACATTTTGGAGTTTGAGCACGTCTATTTTGGATACTTGCTGTAGCTGTATGACCTGCTCCTTTGAGTCAGAAGGCAGAGCAGGTTTGCTGTGATGATGAATTCTCCGCTTTCTGCCCTCCAGTGCCCATATCCTGTGGATCTGCTCACTGTCCAGAAGAACCAGAACCTGGGAATAGATCCGCCGTAGTGGATACCTTGTACTGGGGGCTTTGACCAGTACTGCGGATATCAGGTGGGTTTTGCCACTGCATTGCCCCCCCATAGCTTGAGGATCCTTTCCAATCGCAGCTGGATTAGTCTTAAGTGTTTGGGCAGGTCTACAGGTTTGAAACTGAGCTTCTGTAAAAAGAGGATCAGGACATATACTGGCATCCCTGAGACAGGGGTCAGCATGTAAGCAAGATTGGTAACCATGTCCCTCTGGCTCTCTGCCTGGGAGTTTCTCTAGACTGGGGGGTCTTTTTTTAGTCATTCTGATAAACTTTAGTCTTGCATAGTTTCTCAGTTTACTCAGTCCATTTAGAGAACACCAGGTAATTAAATTAAAGCTTATTATGTCTATATCTTATTTTTACTGGTCAGTTGATTTATAGAACAGAGGTGAGCGTGGATTCCTTTGAATAGAAGCTGAATCAAATGCCCTCATACAATGTTCTACGTCCACTGACTCAGACGCTCACAGCACATAGCTCCACGCTCATGTTTGTGCGAAGTAGGAAGGCGATTTGGCTTCAGGTCACACATCCGCTGTGAGTGAAAACACATCCGCTGTGAGTGAAAACGCATCCGCTGTGAGGCCGGGCCCCAGGTATCATCCATTAACTCACATTAAGAGGCAGACCTCTGCCAGGACACAAGTGCACCAGTGCTGCTATTTCAGGACTTAATTTCACGTTCCGCTCTCGCTCCGGTTTGGCGAAAATGAAAACAAACATTTTTGAGGATGTCAAAGGAAGCGGTCTGTGTGGTGGGCGACACGCTCACAGCCACTTTCCACCAGAAGATTTACTTCCTGACCAGTCTTCCAGTAATGGGAGGTTGTAATTAAAGCAACTGATTGTCCTTCTCTATATCTTGTGGATTTAATAAGCGTGTTCCACATGTTTCATGTTTCTTTGTCATCATTAGCCACTGGTGCTTTTCAGTGCATGATACCGCTTTTCTACCTGCTATACAGCATGCCATCATTTAATTTTCCTCATAATTCTGATGAGAATTAGTATGATGGGGCCGGGGGTGGGGGTTGGGGGCAGGGTTACAGCCCTTCATATTTGTGCAGTTTGTTATCCTGTGTTTGCGTGCAGGTCTTCCTTCCTCATGCTGAGATATGCCTTCTGGCTGTGCTCTGTGATGAACAGAGGTGTCCTCTTGCTATGCTTTGTGATGGACAGATATGTCCTTTAGCTGTGCACAGTGATGGACAGATATATCCTCTGGCTGTGCTCTGTGATGTACAGATATGTCCTCTGGCTGTGCACAGTGATGGACAGAGGTGTCCACTAGCTGTACTCTGTGATGGATGGATGTGTCCCATGGCTGTGCTCTGTGATGGACAGATATGTCCTTTGGCTGTGCTCTGTGATGTACAGATATGTCCTCTGGCTGTGCACAGTGATGGACAGAGGTGTCCACTAACTGTGCTCTGTAATGGACAGATATGTCCTCTGGCTGTGCTCTGTGACTTATGATCACCATATAGTTCACAATTCAGCTAAATGCAGCTTTAACGTGATGAACCCAGGATTTAGCTTCTTTTGTTACAGACTTGAGGCACCATGCAGGCGGGAAAAGATGAGACGATCTACACGCGGCTCCAACACAAAAGGGGTTTAATTAAGGGAAGTACAGAACACTGGAAATCACACAAAAAAATAAAGGACCACAAGGGGTCAGAAAACTATAACAGTACTCAGTGCTAAAAACAAGCTACAAAAACCATGAGGGAAATACAACCAGGGAGGAGGACAACACAGAAAGCAGAACCAGAACCAGAACCAGGGTACAAGGAGCAAAACACATGGGAACATTACAACATAACATTACAGTGACAGAATAAAGCACAGAGTGAGGGAAGGAACTTAAATACAAAGGCATCCAGGGGAAACGGGGAAAAGGTGTGACTTAATGAACCAGTCAAGGGAGACACAGGAGCAGTGAGAAACAGGTGGACAAAAGAACTCTAAGAACACACGGGACTAAGAGAAATAACAAACACTAAAGACTAAGAATCTACAGCAGGCACTAGGGGTAACACAACCAGGAAGTACTAGAAAAAAGAACACACAGAAATAATCACAATAAAGCTTGGGAAACTCTAGAATAGGAAAGCATGAAATAAACACTACGGAACAAAAATCCAAAAATACAGGTGAGAGAGGGAACAGAATCTGAGCCACAGACTCAGCCCACTGACCTATGCAGCAGTCTGGGGAGCAGGGAAAACACATTGGGGCTGAAGGGCAATAAACAGAGAAGAGGACAGGCTGGCCAGTGACACCTGCTAGCCCAATCGGTTGGGGATATGAAGGGCAGGGACAGACTGGCGCTGACCCTGACGTCTTTAATAATCTTTTGTCTGTTGCTTAAAAAATAAAAATTTTCCAGCAAATGTCGGTGCAGCAACATGCTGACATAGAAGGGCAATTATGAACTCCAGAAAGCAATGAAAATCACAAAATGACAGTAAAGCAACAAAAATGGAAAGTGCAGATCAGCAGGACCTGTGACTCACTCTGAATATGACAGGGCATAGGGACACTATGTCATTACCAACCACAGTTACCAATCCCAATCACACTGGCATCTCCCTCCCAGTAGAACTGATCACTTCTTTTGCCCAGTTTGACCTTGATTTTTTCTTTCTACAGTTTAATGTAAATAAGTCTTCAAAAACTGAATAAACTTTTGATTGCATTGGTTTCATCTGTATTTCTGTGTAAAAGTTGTGTTCATTCTGTGTGTAAAAGTAATTTTTAAATTGAACAGCGATAAGAAATACAGATCTAAATGGGATTATGTACACAAGTTAAAATTCAAAGTACTGTATCATCAGACCAAGCCTCAAATGGATCATAAAATAAATGAATCTTTGAACTGACCATTTCATTTTGATGAGTTTATTTACAGTTTTCATTGCTGGTGTTCATGGAATGATAAAGCAAGCCTCATATTTTGATTAAATGGCAATCTGTTTTAATGCAGTTACTTGATTTTGCAAATTATTAAATTTTTTGGATCATCTAGCATGATTTTGCAACAGTTATTAAATGTTTTGAAATCTCATGGTATTTATTATTCTGCAAATTGAAACGGCGTTGTGTGGTTTATCTTAACGATTTTGAAAACCTGGAACTGTTTTAGGAATTGTGCTCAACCGATTGAAAGAAACACTGTATGACGATACAGAGCAAATGCTACCTCATCTAGTGGCCAGAAAGTGCTCGTGCTTTCACTTGCATATTTGTGTAACCTCAATTGCAAGGAATGGCTGCAAAACCTTTATACATTGTCATTCAAACACTCTTTCACACACAAAGTCATGCACTCATTCAGATCATCCTGCCTTGTGGACCCCAGCAATGAGAAGCCTCCTCTCTCTCTCTCTCTCTCTCTCTTTCTCTCTCTCTTCATACTTCTGGTCCTCATTCTCAGTGTAATAGGGGTTCTGTTGTCCTGATTTTTCACATTATATCACTGAAGTATCTTGAAGCTTTTAGCTCATCCTTTTATGGTATAGTGTGTTTGTCCCAATTTCCACCATGTGGAGAAAGGGCGGAATGATGTAAGCCAAAATTAATGTGTTGTCTCTAACATTCTGACACTGCCTCTGATGTACTGACACTGCCTCTATTGTTCTGAATTTGCCTCCAATGATCTGGCATTGCCTCAAATGTTCTGCTTTCACTTTTAAGGTTCTGACATCACCTTTAAAGTTCTGATATTGCCTCTAATATCCTGACAGTGTTACCATGGAAAAAGACATTGCAAGAAATTATAAAATAAAATCACAACCAAAATAACATGTAGTAAAAAAACATATTGTTGCCATTTTATCAGGGCTTTGAGGTTAATAAGTATGTAGATTACACTGAATTAACGTCCCTTTTGTATCCAGTCAAAGTGCCATGTAAATGTATGCTTGCAAAACTGTCCAGAACTGTAAACTGTTTCAGAAACAGTAACTTTGGGACTACACTCCTGATTCCTGCCTCTGGGGAATTAAATAAGCCATAATGTCTACTTACAAATGATAAACCATTCTGAATCAGGCCACAGCAACCCCAGCAAGAAAACCATTCAATCTGCAGCCTTTCTCCTGAAAACAGGCCCATTTTTGTTTTGGACATAATTTTTGAGCATAATTTTCTGTCATACTGAAGTAAAGTGAGTGTTTTGAACTAGAAGCTAATGCTTACTTGATTCAACAGTCATCACTGAGATTTTATCAATGTGGGAATGTTGTTCATCATGTATTGATATATCACTCTAGGAAATGCAATACTGAGGAGAGGTTTGTGGTGTACACCAAATTACTATCTCACTCACATTTATTTTCTTACCTTGTCTTTATTCCTTCAGTTGCGGCAAATATTAAATAATTACCTTTTCATAATTCCTTCTTCTTTTACCACTAATCTCGTACAAGGTCAGGGGGCTTGGAGTCCATCCCAGGAAGCAAGAAGCGCAAAAGAAATCATAGAAAGCCCATGAAGAAATATGGAGAGTATGCAAGCTGCTTTGACACGAATGGTGCCCTCGGCCCTGTAGGGGTGAGGCTCGCGTTAGGGCAGGGCATGGTGGAAGGACAATCCACAGCGCGGCTTACAACAAATGGAATCTTTATTCAAAAAGCATTCAAGCACACAAAACAAAAGGGACCACAAGGGGTCAAAAATAAAGCAAGTTGGTTAGAAGAGGATAAATAAGGGCTGGAACTACACACAAGGAAAAGCACAAGCAAAAGCATCTACAACAATTACATACAAACTATATATATACACAGGTAGCTAGAACTAGACAAGAAACAGATGCAGCCATTGGCAATAAACCAAACACTAGGACTAGGACTAACAAGGATCAGTTGTGGGTCACTAACAATCATGAAGGATTCAGTTGGAATGGGATGGGCAGCGACACCTGCTGGTCAAGCAGGAAAACGACAGACAAGTCAGACCAGGGAATAATCCTGACGACCTGACAACAATGAATTTGTCAAACTATCTATCTTCCAACCCCTTATCCTAGTCAGGCTCTCACGAGGGCCTAGAGTCTTAGGCAGCACAGGGCACAAAGCTGTGGTACACCCTGGATGAGATGCCCATCCATCACAACAAGAGCTTTATCAATTTATGATTTTTCATGTTTGTAATTTTCTCCATTTTACATTAAATAAATAAAGATAAAGACCATTAATGAAAGAATATTATCATTCATCTTTATGCTTGTTGGACCTGCTTGATCTTCCTATCTGCACTGTCTTCTTGGATTGCAAGTACACTGCAGCCTTGCTTGTTATCTGTCAAGCACTTTTGCGTCTTTTCAAGTCTCATGCTCATCCATCATCCATCATACCCATAAACTCTTGGTTAGTTTGTAATAATCCTGGGAGTCAGGAATGATATGCTCAGTCATTACAGTCTTGTATGATTTTCATCACGTCTAAATAGCCCTGTATTCAAATCAATTATTTTCATGGATATTTCTCTGCAGCTCCGCTACAAACAAGAGCCGATGTTAATCCCAAAATCAAGGCCACTTTCACACCAACCAAAGTAAGCATGATAACACCCTTTCATCTCAGATGGACAAAAAGTCTAATTACTGGACTGAAATATCTGTATCTGCATCCTGTAGGGTGAGTGGGCTTCTCGCCACTGCAGTGGAAAGCAGGACTTAGTACACTGCTTTGTAGTTATTGATTTTCCTGATTTGTATGATATGAGAAGCTAATAATGTTAGTGACATGTTGATGGGTTAATTACACCCTTCTAATGCTGCTGGGTGGCCTTTTCAGCTGTGTGGGTTAACTTCTCTTTAAGACAAAAAGATTATGAAAGATTCCACACATTTGATTAGGAAACAGAAGCTCTGATTTCTTTGGTGTAAGTTGATAATCTGAAGGAAATTGAATCTGAAATATTTAGAATTGGATACTGGAGTCGAATTGTGAGCTAAGGAGAGTTTCTGGAAGACGAAAATTGCATGATGAGAAAGCGCAGTCTTGGGATTCACCCAAACCTGCAACCTGCTTAAGCTGAATGCAAAGAATAAGAATCTTTATCGTCACATGGTCAAGGCCTGTGGAAACTTCTGTTGGCACATCCTGCTACTGTTGGAGACACCGTGACAGACAACTAATAATTTGGTCATAGATAGAGAATAAATGTTCAAAAAGGAATAAATGTACATTCATTAATTTAACTACGGGGTCTGATTTTAGTGAAAATGAATGAGAACACACCATCTAGTAAAAGCATAGTCCCATTTTGATACATTTCTGGTGACACTCCTGAATATTAGCATCATAAGCACTGGTAATACTTTGATACATTAATAATGTAGTAGTTCACACTTACTTAATGCATCAATTAACCAAGAACTAAGTGTTTGTTAAGTACTGATCCCATGTTCATTCATCATTAATCAATCATATCAGTTCATGTATGTCATGGGGAAACCTATATTAGTTCATGATTTGTTCTTGAGTAGTAAATGAGTTGTTTTTTGCCCCCTTTAGTGGTCTTATCATTATTAACTAATTAATTAACTATAAAATGATATAGTATATAAATGTATACACACACTGCCATGATTGATTAATGATGAACAAGCATGGGATCAGCACATAACTAACGCTTAGTTACTGGTTAATTAATGCATTACTTAAGCACGTACTACTACATTATTCATCCCCTCAAGTAATGCGTGAAACAGGTATGAATTTATAGAGCCACAGAATTAAAGGTTTAGCAATATTTTATATAAAAAAATGGACATTGTTAATAATATTTGTGTGGTGAATAAACCTTCATGAAGAGATTAATTTTATTGAGAGACTGGTAGCTTTTGATTGCATGTATCTTTTGCTGAATAATCAGTTTGTTTATTGTTAAGAAATGGACAGATTATTAAGATAATCATTTTTGAGCAAAAAGAAATGTACTATTTGTTGATGACCCTGTTATTTAGTCTTGATTCATTCGGTAAGCAGGAGCTGAATCACATTTCACCAGTTTAAAGAAGACGGTCCTGTTAAAGTGAATGTCAATTAACTAGAAATGGTGCAGCAAAATGATCATTTAGAGCTAAATGACAAAGGACATCATCAGATGTACTGGGAGGAAGCTGTAGTCACACCCTCCCACAAACAGCTGAGCAGAGGTCAATGCCCAACACACAGTGACCCAAACACGGACTGACCCCGCACTGCGAACTGCTCCGAGCAGCTGAGCAGCACAATGAGCTGCATGCATATCCACATAGTAGAACCTGAACATGTTAAACATGACTAAATCTATTGCAATTAAGATTGTTGCATATATTTATTGAGATGAACAACACATGGCAAAACGCAAAATGGATTTGTAACTGAAACCTTGCTGGTCTAAAAACAGATCTTCAGCAACAATGTGTCCAGACCTCGACAGGAAATTCTTTAAAGCTGTTTACCTTAAAACTATTTACCTTTTCCACAGAAAATTAAGTATTATAATTTATACAGTATTATAAAAATGAACTATAATACAATAAAAAGAAAGAGGAATTTCTTCTCTTCTCCAGTAAGTTACCAATATCTTGCTGGATGGCTGGATGAACACCGCTTCAGGTCCCAAATCTCTCCTCAGCAGTGCCTCAGCCATTCCATTTATTCATGAACTTTCACTACCAGCTCACTCACTTAATTAATTTACTTCCTAAGGTATTGATTAGCCAAACACAGTGTGCTAGTGGTCAACTTTAACTTGAGGAGGTAATGACTATGCTGCTACAATCTGACAGACATAATTATTATAGTGCTGTATATTAATGAGGAAAACTGTAGTTTGCTGTAGTTAAAGCACAGGCTAAACAATTAAACCTAGAGACAAACTGAGAAACCATGGCGCTGAAGCTCCTATTGAGCGGATTTTCTTCACATCTTCCTCTCCCCTCCGCCTCATCTCCTCCCACACACGGCTCATTATCTCTCCAATCTATGGCTCCAACTAGAGGCGTCTTCTAACAGATATCCTAATACAATAACTTGATGCTGAAAAGATATTTCCCCGTGGGAAATATTCTCAGTATTATGTTTAATTCTTTTGTGAATCATTGTAATATAAGGACAATGTGGAAAATCAGAAACGTATTAAAGAAGCTTCTTAAAGGATAATTTAGCACTGCGATATTTCAGCATTCATTTCTGTCAAATGCACAAAATTGAGGTAGGTGAGAAGGAGCTGCTGGTTTCCTCCTGATGAAGACGTCTGACAATAAAGCAAACACTGGACTTTTTAATGCAGAAATTCCATGATACATAGCAAAATTCTGTAATGCACTGCAGGGAAATCAGAAGAGTCACCGATAGATGGTTTCCCCATATAGATTGGCAGGACATTTAGGTTAGATTAGGGGGGCCAGTCATTACTCAGCATAACCAGCGGCATGTGAATGACATGGGGATGGACATGAAGGACAGGATTTTATTTGGGGACAGGAGTGGAAAGGGCAAGAGCAAAAGCAGCAGGGTCAAATGAAAGCAGCCCAGGTGCTGGGGGCTGGTGTGGGGGCTCACGAGACCATGGCTGGCCCCTGCCACACATTACCACAATCTGTCCTTATACATTTTAACTTTCAATGTACTTCCAAACATTTTCTCAGCACTAATCTCAACTCCATATCTACGCTCTGCTGTGTTTTCATGCAGTGCTCTTAAGAGAGTTCAAACAGCAAGCTGTCAACCAGCGACAGTGTTTATCACCAATCACATAGTGCATTTGAATGGAGGCCCCGAGGTTTGGGGCCCCCTGTTTGCTACAAACAGTCACTATAGTAAACATTTAATTAATGTTTTCCTTATTTAGGAGGTGCTGAAGTAGCATGTTTCACTAACCAGCTAGATGGCTGTGGTCTTCTGAAACATATGAGTGACTTATGAATAGGGCCCTAGAAACAACAAGCTCACCCCTGACATCAACATGTATTTGTTTGCATGAGTTGATGGAATGGGCTGGAATAGGGAACGGCAGAGACACACTCGGATCTTGGGGCAGTTGGACAAATGCTGCCTTTAGCCTTCCAGTTTTAACATGGACAAAGAAACTTCCATCAGTAAACCATACTGAGAGGAGCAGGTACTGGCCCCATCTTCCAGCCACCCGTCCATCAGAGAAGATAAGCAATGCAGCAACTGGGAGATGTCAGTTAGCCATACTTCATATCTTTGGACTGTGGCAGTGTTTCCCAGCCCGGTCCTTGGGGACTCCCAGACAATCCATGCTTTTGCTACCCAGAGTTGGGAGGTAGCAAAAATGTGGACTGTCTGGCAGGGAGCTGAGAGGGAGCGAAAATGTTCGCAGTCCCTGAGAACCGGGTTGGGAAACACTGGACTACAGGAGGAAACTGAATCCTCAGATAGCAAAAAAATGAAATGCATTTTTCTGTATATCACTGTTTTCTTTGTTTTTTTTTAAACCTTGACTAGGGGAAGCGTGCAAGCAGGGGCGTACCTAGAAATTAGCGGCCCCGTAACAAAATATCATCTTGCCCCCCCCCCCCCCCCCACTCCTCTTCAATATTACATATAATTTTACATACAGTAACAGTCAATAGTTCCCAAAACATCTCTACTGCGTTTAGCTGAGGTGGACAGGTTATGTGATGCGACGCCATCACTCTCCTTTGTAGGTCGTTTGGCGTGTCCAAACTTTTGACGGTCACTGCATTTAAAGGCCTCTGTCAGGTGCCGGGCCGCCTGAATCTGCCAGGGTATTTATGGCCCTTCGCAGAACCTGTATCAATGTACTTGTACCTCAGTACCAGTGGCAGAAAAAGTTTCAGGTTTCAAATGCTGTGAAATTTGGACTAAGGTACTATATGATACACAGGTGACTGATGCCAGTGCAGAGGATCAGGTGGGGCCCTTAACTAGATCACCTTAATTCCATTAATGTAAACTCAGTTTAAAATGCTGCGTATATAGTCTGGCTTTCTGTAATCCAATGTGCTGCTGGCAGGTCTCTCACGTGAATAACGGAATGATGTGTTTTTCAGTCTTGGTGTCTTGGTTTCTTCAGTGGCTTATATGAAATGAAAACATAACTCAGTTGCAGTTATTCAGTTGTAATAACCAGGAGCGCCATTAGATATTTATGAAAGGGGGGGGGGTAAGCCTTCTCTAGGGGGTGTGATTTCAATAAAAATAAATGAGAACACATTATTTAAACATGCATGTTGCATGTTGATTACTTTTTTGATTACTATGTTTTGTTTTTGTTTGCCCAAATAATCCAGTTTAATTATTAAATTATAATTGAATAATTCAGCTGTTTAAAACAAGATTTAATCATCAATTTGGGGGGTATGGTTTTGCGTGTTGGATAATTAACACAAATTAGTATTGGAAAGGCAATTACTGCTAATGCAGTTGTAACTGAAATTGTAAATTGATTTTTACTAATGTCCTGTAATATTTGTTATGAGACGCTACAAAGCTGCATTTTTAATATGGATTAAAACATATAGAACATTTTTAGGATACATTTTATTTCTGCTTTGCTTTTAATTATCTTGACGTATGGAATTATGTTTTCTGATGGATATTAAACTAATGCATGGTTCCTGACGAAAGGGGTGTCCACTTAATGGTGTGGAAGAATACCAGGGGAGTTTAGTGCGCAAAGCCGATGACGCGATTGGCCGTCACGGGGTGTGACCTCGAGCTTTTATAAAGGTCCCTGTCCGGCGTCCCGCTCCTCAGAAACACTGCGAGCGGATGAGCGGCCGCTGATCATGAAGGCGACTCCGCTACTGCTGCCGCTGCTGCTGCTGCTTCCCGCGGGTCCTGCGTGCCAAAGTAAGTGCCATAAATCAGGGTGTCGCTGGCAAGCACACTGGGGACTTTTAGCAAGTTAAATACTTTTTTTAATATTTTTGTTCATTAATGATAAGAAAAATGTATATATGCAAAGTCGTTCATTGTTTTCTCCAGTAAGTTGTTTTGGGATCCCAGAACAAGTGTATCATTGCGTTTCACTGACAACGGTTGAATTTACGCCGGGTTCAAATTAAATTTTTTTATTTGACAAAATTATCACTGACATCCAGGGAAACTGTAAACATTTAACTGTTTACTCTTTAAATAAAATTAAACAAAACAACTAGTTAGACAATTCTGCTTATCTGTTTTGCCAGCAAGGGTGCAAACACAAATATGATATTCTTATGCTATGGTTGTCAAAACCCGAAAGTTTCATTCCAAAAAGAATCATCTGTTTGCAAACGGTTCTGAAGATAATAGTATATATAAATGATGACCATGAACGGGTTCACTTTTTCCCATCTGTTTCGCAGTTAAAATATAATCGTTTACAATGTTCATTTTTCTGCACTCTCGGTATATTTCTTTATTCTCTCTCAGCACAAATGCAGCAGCACTTTAAAACACTGCGCCAAAGTTAAATACAAGATAGCGGATGCCTGTTTTTCATAAAACATCTATAAAATGTAGATCTTAATTAAAATCCAGTTTAAAAAACGATTTACGAAACAATTGAATCTTGCTGAAATTACTCTTTAAAAAAAAAAAAATGTATCACATTAAAAAAAGACCAGTAATTTTCAGTAAAACAATCATTTCAAGTAGTAAGAAATTGAAACCCAAATTATAGTTCTAAAAAAGCTGTTCTGACTTCTGAAAAAGTTCATTGACAAGTGGTCTCACTGGGTGTTTTAATTAGTAACACCTTTCCAATAACAAAACACTAAAGATTTGTTTAGTATCCCTTAGGAAGCCAATGACTAGACTTACACTTAGCAAAATGGCAAAAACAGAACTGAATGAGTCAGTCAAAAGAATTCTGAGAATAAAAAGAAAATCTCTGCATGTAAGATACGTGCAGATATGTTATACATTGCATGTCAATGGACTGTTGTTATGAAACCAATAAATGTACAACATTCTTACGGAATTAAGGAAAGATCCCAAGACTTTCTGTGAGTTCTGTATATGACACATATTTCCTCCACATTTATTCTGAATCATTCATCACTGGGCACCCTGTGTCCTCCCTATTTTTGAGTGTGTGGGTGAATCTCAATACCTAGAACTCAAAGATCGAACTTGTGGTCTTGGCAAGACCGGTCTTGCTAACTTGCCTTCCAAGAATGAGAACTTGGGGTGCAATGACTCATGGGATTGATCTCGTTCGGCGAGGATGCAACCGATGTATCTTTGATATTCGGGGTGGAGCAAGACCAACATCCTGGGATTTTTACCATCCTCTGTACTTCTGTCCTTAGTATTGGAACTGATTTTTTGGCAATGGAAGATGACGTAAAACGGGTACACGAGAACACAAGTACGGTCAAGTACGCACGTTGAGATTCACCCTGTGAGTGAGTGGTTCTGTAGTGGTTCCTCAGTTTGCAGATGTGTTCTATCGCCTGCTTGGGGATCCCCAAAATTCACACAATTCAGATCAGTACTTGAAATAGGGGTAAAACAGATGTCGGTACTCCCTTTGTTATTCAGCATAAGGTGCTGGCTCTCCCCTTGATATTCAGTACCAGGTGCCGGTACTCCCTTTGTTACTGAGTACCAGGTGCTGGTACTCACATTGTTATTCAGTACCAGCAGATATTGATAGGTGCCGGTACTCTGAGGAGAGATACAAAAAGGTGCTGGTACTGCGTATTGGTGAGTGCCGGCCCACTTCAAGCACTGACTCAGAAGAAGAAGAATCGGGATTGAAAGGATGCAAACTGAACTGATAGACGTGCTAATGCTTTGATAAGTGTATGCAAAATGTCCCTGGTGATAAGGAAAAAGACCATGTGGAAAATTACAGAACTGCAATAACTGCATCTGGCACCATGGTAGCACGTTGTATCAAGAAATGTTTTTCTGGAATTAGTGCAAAGTATACTGGAGTTATATTTTTTTTAATTATCTGTATACACACTTCACTTGAGTGTTACCACACAGCTAATGCAATGAATGTTTGTCCAGGCAAATCACGGCATAATTTCAGTAAAAACCTTACACTAAGCAACTTTTTCTAAATGTATTTTTATTGTTTGTTCAATATTTCATTTCAAATAAAGATGACTGAAGAGAGATATAAATCAATTATAAATAAATAAATAGAAAATCCAATCCTGAGACAACGAGATTTGATCACCACTATGGATACTTTATAGTGAGCAGTTTATTTGTGCACAATGTGGCAAATATAAATCCACGTGGGATTGATATAGATCAAAATAAAAGCATTTATGCATACAAATGTTAGTGGACAGAGCAGCCTTATAATCTAATGGAGACTCAGTATTTTGCTCGTGGGGGCGGGGGGAGGGGCAGTGAAATTAATTAGTTATGTCTGTGTGGTCTGTGTAGGGGAAACCCAGCCTTCTGTATTCCTTGATATTCTGTCATTATGCAGGACTACTATAAGCTCATCTCTGGGTTTGTCCTACATGTGTGTGTCCTTTTTGTGGGTGTGTCCTACATGTGGGTGTGTCCTACATGTGGGTGTGTCCTACATGTGGGTGTGTCTTACATGTGGGTGTGTCCTACATGTGGGTGTGTTACATATGGGTGTGTCCTACATGTGAGTGTGTCTTACAAGTGGGTGTGTCCTACATGTGAGTGTGTCTTACACATGGGTGTGTCCTACTTGTGAGTGTGTCTTACACATGGGTGTGTCCTACATGTGAGTGTGTCTTACACGTGGGTGTGTCCTACATGTGGGTGTGTCTTACACGTGGGTGTGTCCTACATATGGGTGTGTCCTACATGTGGGTGTGTCTTACACGTGGGTGTGTCCTACATGTGGGTGTGTCTTACACGTGGGTGTGTCCTACATGTGGGTGTGTCCTACACGTGGGTGTGTCTTATACGTGGGTGTGTCCTACATGTGGGTGTGTCTTACACGTGGGTGTGTCCTACACGTGGCTGTGTCTTAAATATGGGTGTGTCCTACACGTGGGTTTGTCTTACACATGGGTGTGTCCTACACGTGAGTGTGTCTTACACATGGGTGTGTCCTACATGTGAGTGTGTCTTACACATGGGTGTGTCCTACATGTGAGTGTGTCTTACACGTGGGTGTGTCCTACATGTCAGTGTGTCTTACACGTGGGTGTGTCCTACATGTGGATGTGTCTTACACGTGGGTGTGTCTTACATATGGGTGTGTCCTACACGTGAGTGTGTCTTACACGTGGGTGTGTCCTACATGTGAGTGTGTCTTACACGTGGGTGTGTCTTACACGTGGATGTGTCTTACACGTGGGTGTGTCCTACACGTGGGTGTGTCTTACATATGGGTGTGTCCTACACGTGAGTGTGTCTTACACGTGGGTGTGTCCTACATGTGAGTGTGTCTTACACGTGGGTGTGTCCTATATGTGGATGTGTCTTACACGTCAGTGTGTCCTACATGTGGGCATATCCTACATGTGGGGTGTTCTGCATTTGGTTGTTTCCTGCATGTGGGTGTGTCCTTGTCTTCACTAGTGTCTCTCGTGTCTTACCACAGTATTTGGTTGGCAGGTGCCCCAGTTTCATCCCAGGCGCTGGTTCCAGAGCAGCAGCTTCAGCTGCTGGATGAGGTCAGTATAGAGCCCTGTGAGTCTGCAGTTATTTGAATGCATCAGCGTACAAGTTTTACTATTGTTCCCCATGTGGTCACTTTCTGTTTCGAGGACTGTTCGGCGGTCTCATTCATGTACGGGGCAGAAACACAATTTTTAATTTTAATAAATTCGGTTTAATAATTAATATGTTACACCAGCCCTTACATAAATCAGATTTACCTTCCCATATCATTCAAGACACTTTATAAGAAAAACACATAAGGCTTCATTTTAGTGTAGATTCAATCGAGCAGGGTGGCATTTCAGCTGTGTTACCGTGCAGATTAGGGCCACTTTAAAGAATAGTTAATAAAGAACAAAATAGTGATGGTATGATTGAGATGTTCTGTGGTGTTTTCTCCTTTTCAGATAGAGGATGCGTGTATGAGCTTCCTCTCTGCAGAAGCCAGGCCTCAGGTCAGGAGTCTTAGAATGTATTGGTGCTGTGTACAGTCACTCTGTGGAAAGGACTCAGATTTAACTCCTGCTCTGTTCCTTATTGGCAGGATATCGACACACTCGGACAACTTTGCTACATGGCGATGAGGGCAGTACAGCATTCTCAGGTAGCACGCTTGACAGGTCCTGTGTAACAGAGCCAATACAATGCTGTGTGTGTGTGTGTGTTTGAGCCCTCACTGACAGATATCCGTAATTTTAAACACTGATTGTCCTTGCTCTGCACTGGTTCTTGTTCTTACTCTGCTTTGTGTCTTGTCCTAGCTCTGCACTGTTGCTTGACCTTACTCTGCGCAGGTTCTTGTCCGTACTCTGTGCAGGTGCTTGTCTTCACTCTGCATTGTTGCTTTTCTCTACTACTCTCTAGTGCAGGGGTGGGCAATGTTATCTAGAAAGGGCCGTTGTATATACAGGTTTTCGCTGCAACTCCCTGATTAGGTCACTAATTAGAGGACTGATTGGCTGAAGAGTCCTCACACCTGGGTTTGAACAGCTGACCTACAGGTTATCCCAAAAACTTGCATACACACCGGCCCTTTGCGGATAAGATTGGCTACCCCTGCTCTAGTGCTTGTGCTTGTCCATACTGTGTGTTGGTGATTGTCCTTACATTGTTGCTTGTCTATACTATGCGCTGGTGCTTATCCTTATTCTGCATTGTTGCTTGTTCTTACTCTGCGCCAGTGCTTGTCTATACTCTGTGCAATTGCTCAATCTTTCTCTGTGCTGGTGCTTGTCCATGTTTTGTACTGGTGCCTGTCTTTACTTGTCCTTATTCTATACTGGTGCTTGTCCTTACTCTGCTGGTGCTTGTGCTTACTCCACACAGCTACTTGTCCTTACTATGGATTGTTGCTGGTCCTTACTCTGTGCCGGTGTTTCTCTGGTGCTTGTCCTTACTATGCACTGTTGTTTTTCCTTATTCTGAACTAGTACTTGTCCTTACTCTGTGCTGGTGATTGTCTTTACTCTGCATTGTTGCTTGTCCTTCCTCTGGTTCTCGTTCTTACACTGTTTTGTTTCTTGCCTTTACTCTGCCTTCTTGCTTGTCTGTACTCTGCACTGGTGCTTATCCTTACTGTGAATTGTTGCTTGTTCTTACTCTGCACCGGTGCTTGTCTTTACTCCAGATTATTGCCTGTTCTTACTCTTCATTGTTGCTTGTGCTTTGCTTACTCCACACTGGTGCTTGTCCTTACTTTGCAGTGTTGCTCGTCCACACTCTGTACCACTGCTTTGTTTTCTCTGAGCCTTATCACATCATTCACTCTTTTTCAGGACTTCACAGGCAGGGGTGACGCTAAAAGGGTGAGCTGCTGTCTCCGGCTTCATAGCCAGTGCCAGTGTGGGAATGAGATGCAGATGCAGTGTGGGACGGAGAGCAGTTACTATTCCTCTGATCACTGTGTTCCACTGTGCAGTTTTTATTTCACTACAGTAAGAGCCAAGATTCTGGAGACACGGAGGGCACAGTGAGTACAAACATGCACGTGACACAGCATCAGCATGCACACAGTTAGTCTCATACGCTGCCTGCACTGGACTCTATCCTATACATGCCAGAACAGGTAGCGATGTTTACCAGGGCTGGACAGGCCATCTGGCATATTGAACATTTTCCTGGTGGTCTGATGGGTATGTGGCTCGACAAACATTTTCAATGGAGGAGGGGGGGCTCCTCTCCCCTTGGCTGGCAAAAGGTATTTCTTGGCAAAAGTTCAGGGCTGATTTTTAATCCCAGTCCAGTCTTGATGCTTACACAGCAGGCTTTGATCCAAAAATATGAAAGCTTGGCTGAATTTCCCAGTGATTCTTTATTTCTTCTTAGAATATTTTTTATATTTTACATGTATATTTTGTCTCCTCTGCACCTTTGCTGAGGGCTGGTGACTTCCTGACAGTGACACTTTGAAGGGGTCACCACTTTCCTCAGGCATCTGAGTTACTGTCTCTGCACTGACTGAGTAAACACCATTGTCCCCGCATTTCATTTGAATTGCACCCATGTAAATTGCCGCAGCTTGAAAGGGCCAATTTTCCTTGTCTCGCAGCTGAAGGGAACAAGAGGACACTTTGCATTATTTATTCTTGATACTTTTAAAAATCCTGCCATGTCCTCATTCATTTCGAAACAATATTAATAAATTAAGCAATAGAACAACTCCTTCCCCTGAGTGTTTGATTAATTTAGGTTTAACTGCTGTGCTTTACCACTGGGCTCTGGTTAGATCAAACTCTGAATTACTGTGGTGTCTGTGTTACTGCTGCCTGTTGGGAGCAGACAGACTTTGCCGGAGATCTAGAAGGTTCCTAAGTGCCGACTCTTTCAAAAGGCTCACGTGTCTGCTTTTAAGTATTTCCTGTAATATAAGAAGTACTTTCATACACCTTCTACAGTGTACACTCAGTACAGCATATAGAAACACAAATGGCAGCAAATGCGTTAGAGTAGATAAACACGGCTCAAACACAATGTGTTATACATAAACACGCACTATGGTAAGCAATGCACATTACATTTTAAAACACTGCAACAGTGTTCAACAACTGATGGACTCCAGTACACATCCAAACCAAAACTCATTTGAATCCAAACTGTACAATCGATTCCCACTGCTCAGCAAATTTTACTGATTTTAACTGGAACTCATAGATTTTTGTGTATGAACATTTATGTGTTAACTGGAGTTCATGGTTCCTTGTGTGTGAATATTTGTTTATCAACTGGGGCTTATGGTTCTTTGTGTGAGTATTTATGTGTTAATTGGAGCTCCTGGATCTTTGCGTATGAGTATTCATGTGTTCACTGGAGCTCATGGATGTTTCTGTGTGTGTATTTGTTGGTTAACTGGAGCTTATGGTTCTTTGTTGTGAGTATTCGTGTGTTAACAGGAGCTCATGGTTCTCTGTGTCTCAGTATTCGTGTGTTAACAGGAGCTCATGGTTCTTTGTATGCCTGTGTTTATGATGGCAGGCACCTGTGTTGCACCCGTTGCTGCAGCTCGTACCGCAGCTACACACCAGAAGACTCAGGAGAATCACCTTTGGGGTATGAACCTGTGATATACCGTGCTGTCAGTGTCTGCACAGCTACGCACATGCATGTGCAAGCGTGCAGATGCACAGAAACACACACACTGTAACATCCATGTGGACCCTGGGTTCTCGCACAGCCTCTGCGTGTGCATGCTTGTATATATGTGTGTATGTTACACTCATATGACCCATTCCATTAGCTGCTTCTGCAGCATTAGCCATTCCCTCCATGCTGTGGGTAATTATAATTGGCTAAAATTAGTGCCGTCCTTTGCACGCATCGTACGAGAGTGTGGGCTGCCAGGCCAGCTGGAGGGGGCAGGTTTTAACTCCGTTTAATGGGATCCTCGGTGCAGCCCAGACATGGTTGTGCTCTGGACAGATTTCGTGACCACCATGCTGTTCATGCGTTTTACTGCGCTGCATGAAAGAGCCACATGTGGGCGCTGTGTTTTGTCTGGTTGTGGTAGAAGTAATGCATTAGCTCAGGTTCTAACTCTCGACCAGACTCATTCAAAAAGTACTTAGACCTTCGATGGTACTGAAAAACATCAGCTCTCTGTTACTCCCAGCCAATAGAAAGCCACTTGTTTTTTTTTTTTCCTTATTTCTTCTAAAAAATTATGTGACATTTATCTAAATTCTCCTGACAAAACATCATTGGAGTGAAATGGAACATGAGGAGCAGGATAGGTTCCCTGGTAGGGGGAAGGAAAAGCAAAGAACCAGAGTGTTAGAGTATGTGCTACAAGAATTGCTGAAGGAACAGACCACAGGGGTGATTCAGAGAGTTTTCAAGAGCAAGCAGGCCACTTACACATCAGCTGGACTGGGCAAATCAATCCATTAAGGCCATTAAGACCACAGATTTCACTGAAGGGTTCCTCGAGCCAGAATTCTTATACTTGTTTGTTCTTAACTATACCTGTATCATTCATTTTTAAAAGACAGTGCAGTATAGGTATCCCCCCACTTTACGAACGATTGCTTTATGTGACTTCGCTTTTACGAAAGACCTACATTAGCACCTACATTAGTGGGTGGTAGGGATGTTGGAGCTTGAGGGTGGTAGAGGGAGTTGAGGCAGCAGGTGAGATATGTTGGAGCCAGTGGGCAGTAGACTGGTTGGAGGTAGTTGGTGGTTGAGAGCTTTGAGGTTGTGGGGTGTAGAGAGGTTGGAGGCAGCGGGGGGTTTCCACTAACCAAAAGAAATCTGAAGAGGATTTTCAGTTTTACAAAAAAAAAAGGTGGAAAAGCAATAAGAGCATTTAGCATTTGTTTATTAGTCAACCAATTAGAGATATACAGTCATGTGCCGCATATTTAACATTTGGGTCAACGACGGACCGCATATCTAGTGGAGTTGAAGAACTCCTATCCCCCTGCGACGTCGTAACTGTTCTAACGTCATGGTGCAACACATCACTCACGTATTTGCGGTGATGCTGGTGTAAAAATACCTACTACACTGCCAGTGATGTTAAAGTATAGAGCATACGTTTATGTACAGTACATAATACTTGCTAATGACAATAAACAACTATGTCACTGCTTTACGCATTTACTATACTGTACTTTTTAATCACCATTTAGGCTATACCATATAGCCCAGGGGTGTAGTAGACTATACCATCTAAGTTTGTGTAAGTACTCTATGATGTTCTCACAACAGCGAAATTGCCTAACGACACGTTTCTCAGAATGTATCTCTGTCGTTAAGCTACTCAATGACTGTACTGATTCTGCTAAGTGAAGCTACAGTATGCATAAATTATTTGTGTATTATATAGGCTGTGTACCATGTAATTCCTGCTTTTACTATATGTTTTTGCTATTTTAGGTGTTATATGTTATTTGGTATGATTTGGTAGTTATTTGTTTGGTCTGGAAACATGTAAAAAGTTTCCCATATAAATTAATGGGAGTAGCTTCTTCCCTTTGTGCCATTTTGGCTTACGAAAGGTTCCACAGGAATGCTACACTTTGGTAGGGTGGGGTGTATATTTATTAAAATACAATAATATGTTGAGTTCAAGTTACCACTGTGGCTCCGTGTGTGTGGAGTTGCATGTTCTCCCCGTGTCATCATGGGGTTTCCTCTAGGTACTCCCGTCCCCCCCCCACAGTCCAAAAACATGCTGCAGTTAAGTGGAGTTTTGTTAGTCTGTGAGTGGTGTGTGAGTGTCTGTGAGTGGTGTGTGAGTGTCTGTGAGTGGTGTGTGAGTGGTGTGTGTGAGTGGTGTGTGAGTGTGTGTGAGTGGTGTGTGTGAGTGGTGTGTGAGTGTGTGTGAGTGGTGTGTGAGTGGTGTGTGTGAGTGGTGTGTGAGTGGTGTGTGTGAGTGGTGTGTGAGTGGTGTGTGAGTGTGTGTGAGTGTGTGTGAGTGGTGTGTGAGTGAGTGTGCTCTGCGATGGGTTGGCATCCCATCCTGGGTAGTTTCTGCCTTGCGCCCACAGCCTTCAGGATAGGCTCCGGACCCCCCACAACCCTAAATAAGACAAGCGGTTACAGAAAATGGATGGATGGATGGATGGATGGATGGATGGATGATTCTGAAGCTGGCTAAATCCTTTGTCAACAATGCAGACCTTCACTGCACACGTCACAAATGGCAAGAAGCTAAACAGATTAAAATTTATTCCTCTCGCTTCAGGAGAATCTTCATGGACCAGGTGGCATCCAAAGCAGAGGCTACTTCCTGTATCGGGTAAATTGTGACTTATTCTCCTCACCTTATTCACATTAGCTGCTGAAATGCAGGGCCGTTGGACACAGCACTGATGTGTGTGCGAGTGACAGAGTGATGAAATCAGTACTGACAGGTCATTGATTAGGGCAGTGCTGAATGCAGTCTGTCGTTATGTCTTGTTTTTGTTTTTTTTTGCAGCCAAGAAATGGAAGAAGATCAGTCACACTTGTTTAAAAGGTATTTCTAAATGTCCACCTTCAACATCTTCTTTGGCAGATTATATGAGGATTTTTTACCTATTTACATCCAAAGTGACATGAAAGCGAGGAAAATAAAACATTACAAACATACAGCTATGAAGGAGTCAAGCTTCCAGTGAATGTGAGTGCCATCCTGGAGCAGGAGCTACACAGCTACACAACGACATCCACACAACTTCTAACAAAGCAAGAACCTAATAAGACTATTCATGGACCAGAAGGGCAACATAAGAACATTCAGGGAATGTAAAGAGGAATCAGGTTAGGAATTCATGGAACAGATGGGTTTTTAGGCATGGCGAGGGAGTCTGATGACTAGACATGGTTCAGCAGCTCATTCCACCATCAGGGAACCACACAGGAGAACCATCTGGTTTGCTGACCAAAGGAAGAGAGATGGAACAAGGCCTTGAGGAACCTTTTGATGGAGATGGGTGCCTGTCGTAGGGCTATAGCGGTACACATATACATCATGTACTGTCCGGTACATCATTTTTTGTTCAGTACGCACAATAAAATGAATGAATACATTTATTGACATAAGCAAAACCAAAATTCACAAGTAGATATTCCCCATGGAAAACATTATGCTAATCGTGGCTATGAGTTGGTCACAGCTAATTCCTGATACAATCACTCATAATCAGCAGTTTGGGAACGTTTTGGTTTCCCGATACATTACACGAGCACTGGAGAGAGAGAGTAACTGATTAGACCAAGACTCGCTGTTGGCTCTGTTATACTGAACTTGGATATGTTGCTGGAATCATATTCAATGTGCTGACTCATTTAAGACTGCATCATTTGAGTGTGTGTACGACCTGCGCAAGGTAGAAACGTCTGCAGATTAGTCTTCCTGTGGCATCTAAGGTATTTTTGCCAGGAAAAAAAATCAGTTTGCTGAGGAAATAAAGCTATTGGGGTATTATAGATATGTAACCACACATGGTAGTAGAGAACATTTAGTAGAAAAGATTTAGAGAGGATTTAGTTCATTATGATTGTTATGATGTTATAAATTTCTATTTATTATATAAATATAGAACATTCATTTCTACAATATAGGAACGAGTGTCTCTTAGGCTTTTTACTCATATGTGTTGACGGACTCATTTCATTGCCATTGGTTTACAACTGTTCCTAATTGTCATTTTAGTTTTAATAATAAATTAATAATAAATTCTGTTTTCCCTGCTGTACTGAAGTTGCACTGAACTGCGAACCAAAAACTGAGGTTTGTTCCAAACAGTGAATTTTGTGTACTGTTACACCCCTACTGTCCATTGATAGACCTGTAAGCCAGCATCAAGGATTGAATTTTATGTGAGTACCAATAGAGAACCAGTGATGAAAGACAAGGAGGGGCTTGACATGAGAATGTTTATGCTAAATGAATATCGAATGCTCTGCTACGGATTTGTGATGGAATTGTCTGAATTGCCATTTCGGGAAAAAAAATAATTATGAGCAGATGAGTGGGCAATAAGTATCCTGAGATAAGATAGTGGGTGGAAGAGATGTTGGAGCTTGAGGGTGGTAGAGGGAGTTGAGGCAGCAGGTGAAAGATAGGTTGGAGCCAGTGGGCAGTAGACTGGTTGGAGGTAGTTGGTGGTTGAGAGCTTTGAGGTTGTGGGGTGTAGAGAGGTTGGAGGCAGCGGGGGGGTAGTGAGGTTGGAAGCAGCGGGTGGTAGAGAGGTTGGTTCCAGTGGGTTGTAAAGGTGTTGGAGGCAGCAGGCCCGATTGTTGCCAGTTTAAGGCCTTTGGGCACCCTGATTTTATACCGTTTTATTTTATCGGAGTTCCTCCAGTGAAATCCCCAGCCGAGAGTCTTAATGACCATGTGTTGTGAATGGCAGAGACCCTCTTTTGAGAAAAACACTTCAGTGTAGTTTGGTTCCCTTTCCCCCTCTGCAGGGCCTGCTGGGAAGGACAGCAGTGAAGGACCCACTTCCTGTCTGGCTCGGAGCTTCTCTATTATCCTCCAAAACCATTGTATAGTGATGTTGAATGTATACAGACAAAAATAAAGACATTTTGATTTAAGTCTTGTTTCTGTAACTATAATTGTCATTTACATTAAAAAGCATTATTACATTTTTTATTTATTGCTGTTATATAATGAAAGGCAAGATATTCCTGTATGCACTTACCTCCATGGTGTGTCTGCACATGTGAGGGCTTGGATATAGTTTGTCCGTGTCTGTCAGTGTGTGGATTATGTTTGTATTACATTGTGGGAACCAAATGTTCCCCACAATGTGATAAAAACTTATTAATTTGACGTTGTGGGGACCATTTTTCAGGTCCCACAAAGATTTGTAACTGCAATCAAAAAACTAAAAATGCCAGAAGTCTCGTATTTTGTTTGGTTACTCATGGTTAAGGTTAGGGCTAGGTAGGGGTTAAGGTTGTCATGTTGGGATTAGAGTTTTCCCCATAGAAATGAATGGAGTCCCTCCAAAGATATAATTACAAACCTGTGGTGTGTGTGTGTGTGCACGTGTGTGTGCGCATGTGTGTGTGCGTGTGTGTGTGTATGTGTGGGTGATCAGTGTATAAATAGATACAGCAGGGTTCAACTCACACGATTAGTTATTAGTTTACACCAGTGGTTCTCAAGCTGTGGTACTCTTGGTTGCACTCAGAGCGCCCCCAGGTGGTACCGTGGTGATTTTGTTGTGTGCACTGAAAAAAAAATTGAATTGAAAATTGAAATAAATGAAAATTGCTCAAGCATTTTCAGATATTTTTCATATTTTCTATTGGCACATTTGGGGAGGGTTAACATTGCCGACGCAATGCTGCACGTGAAAATTCTCGAGTTATATTCTGCACTGAAAGCTTACAGCTCTCATCTTTGACATTTAAAAGCTTTACTGTACCAAGCAGACTAAACCCTCTTTGGAAATGATGCTGTATTTGCCATTCACAAGACTACAAGTATAACTGAAAGCATCTTTATACAAATCCCTTCCTGCTCTCCTTTGAGACACACAAACATTTATCTAGCACCCCTGGAGAAATTTCTACGGGGTTAACGGCATTGCTCATGGACCTGAAGATGATGTAACTATTCTGCCAAGCATGGGATTCAAACCAGCAACCTTATGAGCACAGCCACTGAAGCCTAAGCTGCTGAGCTGCACACTGCCCCCTTCTGACTGAATTGGTTAGTGCAGTTTTTATGTGCGCAGGCAGACGCGTGCATATAGGTTACTGTGATTTTACAGCAATGTGGAATTTGGCTGTTTTGGGTTGATCTGAAGTGATCATAAAAGGTAGATAACTACTGATTAAGAGAAAATCATAATATTAGATTATTTTAACATACAAATTGACATAAAGACAGATGCCTTCAATCAGTGGTGGTTCTATAACATTTCAACTGGGGGGGGGGGGGGAATAGTCGCTAGCGGAGGCAGATACATTTGACCTTAATGTCCTTCAAGTATTATTTACACTAGACTGCTAAGAAGCAAAAGACAATTCTGAAAACCGATAACTTGTTTGTGCAATGCTTTGCAGTTACCTTTTACAAACACGTAATTCACTCTGATTTCTTGTTTAGACTGTCTTGCTTCCACAACCTTGATTATATTGATATTCATCTTGGATCAACCAATCATCATCTATATGACTATATGTGTACCTATGCGTATTACCTGAATAAAGGTAATATGGTACAATTTATGAATGTTAATAAACTTACATGTAACTATGAAACATCCGTTATTCAGATACTACCAGGCACACTAATTAGGTAATCAAGTAGTTAGCAGATGAACCTTAGCAGAAAAAAAATGAGTTGTCCCCTATTGCCCTCTCGTGGCCATGTCGAGACATGACACTTTATTTTTGTCATGAGACACATGGACCTTTTTTGCACGTGTGAGCATGCGTCTTGGGTCCTATGCTAGACTCCAAACTCCAAACACCATAGAATTTGGGTAGCACTTCTTAGCACATAGTGGTGGAATGAGCCTGGTCCCCAAGTAAGCTCCAAGAGGACACCCCCTAGAGGGATTAGGCAGAATTGTTTATGTTGTCCTCCAATTTTGCCACCGACGTCTTTTCTGCAGCTGTCTCTAGGGACTCCATGGTCAATCTACTGGCCTTCCTAACATCACGTAAATTGATACTGGTTCCCTGCAGGTCCCAGTGCAGAAGTCCACCGTGGGCAGGTAGAACAGCCTTAGCAGTTTGCTGCGTATAAAAAAAAGATCAAAATCTCTCCCACAAACTGGAGTCCTCCCTGGTCTTTCTGGAACATGGCCGCTGGGTTGGACCCCCAAGTACTGGAACCTTATCAAGCCACTGATATTGAGCTGCAGCTTATTCTCCACAACACAGCACAAGACAAACTCTTCTTTGAATCGTATGTTCTGACACATCTCCATTGCTGATGCATTCTACAATGGAGGAGCTGTCTCAGAATCACTATAAATGGCAAGCGCTGTCATTGAACTAGAAACTGGTGTGGTACTGGAAAGTAAATCACCAGCAGGTGGTGATAATCGCAAGTATGGAATTATCAGTGGCAGTTTTACTATGTGACATATAGAGGGCACTATTCTGTCACTACTAATGTCTCAGGAATAATTTATACTGTATGTGTTATGAGGCTGCTAGTGGCCAGTAGCATTGTGATGATGTTGTAGCTAATCTGCATTAAGATTTTAATCAAATCTGTCCAAGTTCATTCACAGTCCTTTTCCTGCTATATGTTCTGTGAGCCTACATGATGGGGGGGGGGTCTGTTTTTATTTTCACAAAAGTATAAAGCCCGTCATTAAAACTACAATAAAAAAGTAAGTTAATCTAGTGTACCCTGGCCAATATCACTCAAGATTGTGTCAGGTGTTAAAAACAAATAAATAACTACAAAAAGATCAAGGGGGATTGGGGGGGCTGGAAATCTGAGAGGAAATGAAAAGGATACTAAGGAGAACTAAAGAGGAAGACGGAAATAAATCAGGAAGTGGGAAGTAAGGGAGCAGATACTAAGCATGGTGTCACACTCAGCCCTGCCAGCGATACAGTGGAGAGTAACAGTGGAGAGTAACTCACCACAGGTGATGTGGTAGTGAAAGAATTCTGACAACTAGAATGAACAACAATAACGATAGTTTTTAAATCAAATATCAATTAAATCGTACATACACACACACACACGCACATGCACACACAATACCACATATTGTAGAATGATGTATGCCATTCTATATATTATACAGACCTATTAAAATACATTATATATTAAGTATTTTGGTGCACATATTCTTGCTTTTGATCACTGTTGTCATGTAATTTTACCTTCTTACAACCATGAGTATAAAGATAGCTTTTGTTAAACTTTGGAATGGTTATGTTATACTCAGATTTAGCCTACTGCTCATGTATATATTACTGTGGCGATCTCATCACAGTGCCACCACCTTGGCACAGATATATGAAGTGATTGTCATTCATGCATTTTTAAGGGTTCTTTGGTTTCTTTTGGAAAAAGTAGGGGTAATGTCCTGACTAAAGTCTGGCTGTCTGTTCTCTCAGGCTATGGGTTAGGGTGTCTGGGAGCCCACATACAGTGTGCAGGCTATCTGACTGTGTGGGTTATGCACACAGGGGGTGTGGGGGATTTGAACCCTGGTCCTTGGGCTGTGAGGCAGCAGTGCTAACCACTGTGCTATCTGGCCACCCCCTCCTATTGTTCCCTGTAGGTAACTCATGTAATTGCTTTCTTTAGGCTCAAGCTGATATTCTCAGTAATCAGTGTTTCAAGTTATCAGCAACCATGGTACCTGCAGTTTGGACTGGGTAGTCTCTATGAAGCTAAGCAGGATTTGGTCTGGCCAGTGCTTGGATGGGAGCCTACTTCGGTTGTTGGTCGGGGAAGCTCTTGGTTCATTACTTTAAGGCCTCATTAAATAGCTGTATATCTGCCTGTGGGTGGCACTAATACCTCAGACCTTGGCCCTCCCCCTGTGTGGCGTTTACCTGCTCTCTCTGTATTTGTGGGGTTTTCTCCCGCGGTGTCAAGAACATATACCGTGTACCCTGTGCAACCTGAGATAAGCTCCAGCACCCCCCCCCCCCCCCCACCCTGACCCCGGTAAACAGTTGGGGGATTAAAGAAATGTATGTCTGAATTTATTTATCACTCTTACCAGAGGGGACTTAACGACTGTTATATCTCAAACCCCTTGACATCACCAGTGCTACCTCCATACTGCTATGCAAATTGCTCAAAGTTTAAACTCTTTGCAATTTAAAAAAACGATTGGCTTGATAATTTTTGTATACAGAATCAGAGCGTGGAGAAACGTACCTGTAGCACGACATAATCATGCTATTTAAGTCTTTGTGAACTGATCACCAGTTCGAAATCCCCTGAAATATGCTGAAGAATATGAAATGCCCGAGATGCGCAAGTCATGAATGAAACCGTAACAGGCGGCATATAGAAGCGGGCATACAGGACAAATGGATGGGTGAGCTGGAGGGAAGGCTGGGCTGGCTGCTGTTTTGGGGTTAAAGCGGTCACTCCCTTCGGCGTCCTCAGACACTTCGAGTCAAACTACCCATTAACCTACTAATCCCCGTCCATTGCCGACTGTGGAAGCCTGCATCGCGGACGGAATCCTGCAGACATGCTGGGGGCGAGGCGAAGGCGTCCGTCTCCAGTTCCTAAATGCTTTTTTTAACATAGTTGCCCGTCCGGCGTCTGCATGGATCATTCACGCTTTCAGTCTTTTTGATGCCCGTTTCCTACCGCTTGCACACAGGGACGCTTCATTCTCCACCAGCCGGGCTCAGGACTAACGTTTCACCGGGCGCTTTTGCTCCTTTTTACGGAAAATGGGTTGCTGCACCGGGAGATGCACGCTGATTTTTCTATGCACTTTACAGCTGGTAAGTACTCATGGCCGACATCATTTCTTTATTCTGAGGGCTACGTTTCACATCTGCCGATCTGCACCGTTATATTTTGCAAAATAGACTATTTGTGAAGTACCGGCATTTAGAGGTAAGCTATATTGTGTCTTTGTTCAGTATCGTTTTTCATTACTGAGGTGCCTTTTCTCAGAATAAAATCTTTCATATATATTATTTTATAAATAAACTTTCTAAACGATGCTTCCTCTGTAAAATGTTCCTATTTTGAATATTATAAACCTCGGTTTATAAACACTGAAGAATTTGTTTTATACTTGCGTGAATAGCGAGACGATTGATGTGCAACAACATATTCAGACAAAAAAGCGAGATCGTTTCACTTGCTGAAGTAAGACAATGTCCAGCGGCAGAAAACCACCTTTTTCAACATCAATGGACCTTTGGATACACTTTTACATACAAGAGGCCAGTGATCAGCCTGTTTGTTTTAAAACATTTAAAACTCAGAGTACAAATGAAGATAAAGAAGACAGACCGTCAGGGCAGTTTTTTTGTGGTTTTATTTTTAATTAAATTAAATTAAATCAAATTTTATTTTATTTTATTTTATTTTTTTTTTTTGGGGGGGGGGGGGGGCTGTCAGAGGTTTGCGGCGTGAGACATAAAAAGCTGAAATTCATTAAATATTACAAATACTACTATAGTTGCGGACATGCTTCTAAATTTCATTGGATTACTATACAACGATGGGATTATTTAGTAAAATATGTTGTCATATTTCATTTAATATATTTCATGTAATTATGCATAAAATATTCCTATGTAAATTAGCATAAGAAAAGCAACAATAATAATCACAATAATAGAAGAATAAGAGGAACTATATTAAATAAATGCGGGTAACAACTCTGTTGCTCACTGTGGTACTACACTAATTTTTTTTAATTGCATAGGTTCCTAAAATACCCGTTTTTTCCTCCTTAAACTCAGCTTAAAGATATGCTTCCTCTTTTCCCGTCAGCAAATCAGTTGTGATATTTTTAAAGTGCAATTTCTATTACGTTTTTTTTTCCACGTAATTTACAGACGTTTGTAGTGGTATAGGCAATAAATCAGAGTCCTTGTTATGTAGACTGTATTTTAGATGTTATACATCTGTTTGTTTGTTTGTTTGTTGTGGGTCCTTTGTTTTATTCATGGTCTACTTGTGTCTATTTAAGGGTGAAACTGTGCTCAATTGACAACAGTGATCCTGAATATGTCAGTATACTTTCAAGTCGTGGCAAATTTCATTTTAACTAACCTTGCAATTTATAGTATTGACATATAACATTAATTGCTAGTTTTATAACTAGAACTGTCTAGTTTTGTTTTCTCCACAAAAAATGTATTGGTAGACAAAAAAAATTCTGAATCGAAGTCTTCCCCTGGGTCAGTTTATGCACAGTTGGACCGTGCATTGTGAATTTTAAGTGTGAAATCTACCATAAATATTTTCATCTTTAGATTATAGCGCCAGTTTTGTTGAATTCAAATACATGTGAATGGTGACATCTTGTAACTATAGGTTGCAGATTTATTTATTTCAATGTACTTGCCCCTCAAATTGAGATGAGACTGCCAATGACCACAAGTCAAGTGTCCTCATCCTACTGTTACAGTATTGGGAACCAAAACTCAGTCCTCATGTGATCCAAAGATGAACTTTTGTTAAATTTCTGAAATTCGCTTAAAATTTTTCTCAAAAGTTTCCCATGGATGTAGTGATTTTTGTAACATTTAGGTTACAAATGTTAGGTTATGTTAGGTATGTTGACATTGTTGCAGTTTAGTGTGATGTTTAAAAATGGAGGCACCACTGACTTCCATTGGTCTGTTAAGCAATTATCATAAAGCATTGCTTGGTTCATGTCATTCTGTCTGTTATACAGCAAATTAACAAGCCAATTGGTAAGAATGGCAGAGATGGTCCCCTTGTATGCTGGTGGATTTCAGTGTGGGCTGAACTGCTGAAGCAAGTCTTTGTATAGGAGTGAAATAACTTTTCAGGCAGATGCTTACACTGTTTATACTGTGGCCATATGGCTTGTATTTGTCTTTTTTTGGGCATGGGATGGTAATCGTGCATAATTCCTTGTTTATGTTCCCTAATTAGGGTGCAGTGACTGTGCTGTATCTGTACATGGATTGGGGGGAGATTCCGGAATCTGCTCATGAGTTTTGCTTGAGATGGATGAGGCGGAAAGCTGTATTGAAGTGTGGCACAATCAACACGGGAATGATGTGTAGACAGGAATTTGGGGCTAGTGCAGTGTAACGTGTAATGTACCTAACCAAACAGCTCATTATGTGAAACGAGGCTTTTTGTTTTAAACATGCTTGTTTTCATTTCAAGACAGATTCCGGAACCATATGTTTGCTGTCTCAGTCTAAATCTTGGTACAGTAAGATGTTAAATAGTACTGTAAGTATATTTTCCAGATATTTGATGTTGTGTTTTGTCACATGCTGTAAACAGTCCTAACAGGACAGGGGACCCTGTGATTTCAGCTGAAGAGGTATTTGTGTTATTAATATATTTAGTAGATGTTGTAGCAGGGCCAGCCAGCCAGTCCCTGGAATTATTAGGATTAAGGGTCTTGCCGAAATGCCCAAGTGAACCCGGGACACTGGCACAGCACTGGCGCACACTGGCGCACACTGGCTTGGGGAACCGTGAGAAGCATAAACTGTATGAAGACACTAAGCCTTTGCAGCTCAACATTTACTTCCCCGTGATTCAATTGAATCTTATGCGCACTTTCCTGTCACATGTTTATGCGGAAAAAAACATGGAAAAAAGCTACCTTTCAGGAATGAGGACAAGTTACTGTTGTGACAAAATCATGTAGTTGTAATAAGAATGTGGAGTATAGCAAAAAAGCATAGTATTAGAATCCTTAAATGGCATGCATACAGTATAGATCTTCGATTGGTGTATTTTCACTGATATGAGCATGCTTTGGGCCCCAATGGCTGATGGTGGAAAGATTTTGCTGCTTCTTATCAGATGACTTTGCCTGTTTTAAAAGTTTTCTCTCATGGAATTTTAAGTGATACATGATCCTCTTGAGAAATGAGCAGCCTTGGCATTGAATGAAGAACTCAAGATGTTATCCCTGAAATCAATTTGCTATGCTGAAGACAAAGAATTGCATGTCGATTGAGCACATATAAGTTCAACGTGGAATGGAGAAAACTGAGAGTTTCATTCAGTGCTCTTGTATCCAAGAGGATGACAGTCATATGTCCACTGCTTTGCTACAAACATCAAAATACCCGGCATTCTTACTGGTAACATTTTATGGCTCATTGATATAGATTGTGGGTTGTATGAGGATAAATCACTCTTAAAGAGCACCAGGTTCTGTAGTGTGCAGTGGGAGGTCATGGGTTAGGGTGTGGTGAGAGTGATCTGTGGGATGCTGGGGGGTGGGCTGTAGTCAGCGTGTCCCACCCTCAGTAACTGGCAGGGCCAAGCTCCCCGTACACACATTGTGATATTTATTCCTTCCTAGATCAGTGTTTCCCAATCCAGTCCTTAGGGAGCCACAGACAGTCCATGTTTTTGCTCCGGTAACTGGGAGGGAGCAAAAATATGGACTGTCTGGCAAGGAGCTTGGAGGGAACAGAAACTTGGGCTGGCTATGGGTCCCCGAGGACTGGATTGGGAATCGCTGTCCTAGATGGTGGCTTGACACTTCTCCTTCTGGTTGTTTGAGTGTCACAGCTGGTGTCCTCTGTGGGTTGGTCGAGGCCTCTTGTCTTTATCTTATTTGATGCCCTGAGTGAATCTGAAAACTCATTGAAGCGTGATTATAATTACACGGTTTGTGCATTCCACCAGAGCCGAAATAAAAACATGCTTCCTCTGGTGTCCTTATAGACGTTGGCCAAGTGGAGCACATGGAAACCCGTAAGGAGGCATCATCTCTATGCTAATACAGACGTCCTCTCCAGTTCTGTTAGATTCCACAAGGTTTGTAAAGCTTTATCTGCAGAACATCCTGACAGGAACTAAAACACCCCGCTGGATGTTTAGAGATGTATCTATGGGATATTAGATGCTGAGATGATGCAGTCTGTTAGATGGGGTTGAAAGAGCCATTGTAGGACAAAAATATACTGTGTGAGTTAAGACAGTTATTAAAGAAGAGTTTAGTGTTGAGTGAGATGTCATAAGTGCAACTTGTCTAATAATGGATCTGACAGCTTATAGTACATGAAGAGAAGTGGTTTCAAGTTATGTGGAAAAGGTATACAGTATATGAAAGATCAAAGACGGGCAGTTGTGTTAAAATGTTAAAATTGGTCCAAGTGCCAAGTGCATTTTTTTCGTCCTATGAATTATCTCTCTTTCCAAAAGTGAAGACTTTATCAACCCTTGCCAAGGGGGGGCTCTTCTGATCTATTTCAAGACCAGCAACCTGACAAAAGTACACCAGAGATAGAGACCAAGAGAGAGACAGAGAGATTACATGTCTTTTGGTTGAGAAGTGCACTTTATGCACTTAACAGTTAAACAGCAGGTTAATCCCTGCCTGGTTATATTCTGATAGGCACATATCCAGTTAGGATGCCAGTGACTGTGATATGTCCCTGGGAAGCGGAGCACATAAGGTAGGTCACTGTCTCTTACGGTTTCTGCAGGGGCCTTAGCATCCTCTTCAACATTAGCTTCTACAGGGACTTTGGTTTCTTTTGGATATTAACGTCTACAGGGGCCTTTTCTTTGAGCCCCTTGTTAGAGCAGGGGTATGGTTCCCACTTCTAATACCGAAGGTTCTGGGTTCAAATCCCAAACATTCCCACTGCCATATAACACTTAAATATTTGTGGAAATTAGCCAGAGAACATTTAAAAATGAATTTAACAAAGCACTTCTTCACACAGCATGTAGTTAGAGTATGGAATAGTCTTCCTGTTAGTCTAGCACAAGCTAAAACCCTGCGGTCCTTTAAATCAGAGCTAGATAAGATTTTAACAACTCTGAGCTATTAGTTAAGTTCTCCCCAAACGAGCTTGATGGGCTGAATGGCCTCCTCTTGTTTGTAAATTTCTTATGTTCTATGGGGGCCTTAGCATCTTCTTTGGCATTAGCTTCTACAGGGCTTTGGCTTCTTTTTGGACCTTAGCTTCTACAGGGGCCTTACCATTTTGCTGGGCCTAAGCTTCTACAGGGGCCTTAGCATTTTGTTGGACCATAGCTTCTAAAGGGGCCTTAGCGTTTTGCAGGGCCATAGCTTATACAGGGGCCTTAGCATTTTGCTGGGCCTAAGCTTCTACAAGGGCCTTAGCATATTGCTGGGCCAAAGCTTATACAGGGGCCTTAGCATTTTGCTGGGCCTAAGCTTATACAGGGCCCTTAGCATGTTCTTTGGCATTAGCTTATACAGGAGTCTTTGATGCTTCATGGATATTCCTTCCAAATAGGAAAAGGTTTTGTCTGCAGTCTCTCTCAGAGAGGGGATTAAATGATTTGTGTTTCTTTGTATTTTACCTTTTTTTGTAAAATCTGTGAAACCTTCCATGTTCCATTCCAGCGGTGTAAATGGGCTGAAAATATGTTTTACACATTAAGTTGCTAATTCAGACATCATTATCATTGCATGTCAGGTTACACACACTGCTGAGGCATGATGGGATGTACTGAAGATTTCGTTTCTTTTTTGCTGCGGATCCGAGCAGATTTGAGCGTCCTTGGGGAGTTGCCGTCCAGCTGTGAGCTCGTCGCGTCTTGCCTACATGGACCGTATCGGTCTTCCGGGCTGCCAGTCTTAAAGACAAAATCTGTGGCAGATTCCAGGTGTCACCGCAGACATTTGGACCCACCAATGCTGCCTAACAGATGGAGACGTGGCCACAAGTAGCATGTTGTAATGAGAGAGAGCCTTTCTCAGTGTCGCTTGCAGATGTTTTATGCTCAATAACTTGCGCACGTTACAGTTACACACACAGGTATTTAAGGAAAAGTGCAGTCAAGAACATAAAACTGATCTTTTAGCTGCATATTCAATTGCATAATTGGTTTCTTCCATAACCATGTAGTTATTTTCCAGATGCATAATATAAAACAACCGACACTGGTAACAACTGAACTCATTTCATATCATAAATATTAGGGGTGGAGCTTAAGAAATCTTGCTAGTAGTGAACAGGGCTAATGAAAAATGCAGATAGATTATTAGTTTGAGAGTGTAATTAAATATTGAGATTTTGTTTAGCACTTTCTCTAAGGTAGCATAGTAAGCAAAATTTATGTAAATATAATAAATTGGACATACAAAAAAGTCAACAAAACACAGAACATTGTCCATCCATCCATCCATCCATTAACTACCGCTTATCCGAGGTCGGGTCGCGGGGGCAGCAGTCTCAGCAGGGAAACC
>JAODJU010000033.1:19277438-19295580 GCA_026776725.1 Gnathonemus echidnorhynchus
GGGTGTGAGGAGAGGAGCACCTGATCTCAGGGTGTGAGGAGAGGAGCACCTGATCTCAGGGTGTGAGGAGAGGAGCACCTGATCTCAGGGTGTGAGGAGAGGAGCATCTGATCTCAGGGTGTTGCTAAGCTGTAGCTCAGCTGAAGTAGCATGTATTTCACTCTCTTGTGAAGCTTCCAGAATGACTGACACTCAGGAGGATCCACTTTAACATGCGTCATTTGGAGCACATTTGTGGGCTGTGTCTTTAGGTGTGTCAGGGTCCTGCTTCTAAATACCAATATAACATAGGGAGCGTATCTTATATTTCCTAAAAACAACAAGTTAGTTTTGTTAGTTTCAGAATTGACTTCCTTAAGATTCACGTCTGCTCTTATCTTTCTGCTGAAGGGATTATGGCTCTAGCACTGGAATAACACCCCGATAAATTTTAACATATGACAGACATGGGGGCCGCTAAATAAGACCTGTGTCTCCGATGGGGATATAAGGATGCTTATTACTTGGGGTTACCCTCAAACAAAGTAATCACATCCCAGGTCTGCGGTAAAACTGTCTCCATGTGTCTTACACTGGTCTGACCTGACTCGTTTAATAGGATTTCCTTGTACTCATTAATTATTAAAAAGGTGTATGTGTGTATGTGTATATATTATGCATTAATGGGATACAAGAAAAACCTTACAGCTCAAAATGAAGCTTGCTAAGCTAGTGTAATGCTAGCATACATCCTCCCATTCAGTCCTTGGCCATAAGTGTTTGTCAGGGTCTATGTCACAGTGGAAATGATTTTGGCTGCATTTAAGATTGCGACTATAGTTAACTGTATTCAACCACCAAGTCCGGAGACATTGTGACAGAAGCTTCTTCTGGTTTCTTGAGCGGTGTTTATATACATCATATACTTGTGTGCATGAGTTTCCAGCCAACCTCATGCAAACTTCACGTGGACTTAATTTTCTCTTCTTTCTATGTTGCTATACTAGGTTTGTGTTTTTTAACAGTTCAGGATATTTGTCTCACATCATCTCCCATATCACCTATAGACCTTGGTTCGTTTTTTGAAGGTGCCATTGATCCCAAATCGAGGTCTGACCTAAAAAACTGCTTGGTCTTCATGGTTGAGTCTTTGTTTAAAAATCCAACGCTGGTAAAGAATCATGAAAGAGAATAGTGTTTCCATTCGAGGCGTAGCACATGAAGAGCCATTTTAGATTGGTGTGGCTCATTAAATTCATTTTCTTTCAGTTTTACAATCATGTTAGTGATGTCTTTTGTTATTGATCTGCTGCTGTTGCCCTAAGAGTGCACTAAATGATAGGTACTTTAAAGAAACTACTTTCAAATCAGTTGATTTATAAATCAGTTTTTAAACAATAACATGAAATATATCCTGACCAGGGATCCACAGATCTGTGATAGGCTGGCATCCTGACTGGGCTGTCCCCTGCCTTGTGCCCTGTGATAGGCTGGCATCCTGACTGGGCTGCCCCCTGCCTTTTGCCCTGTGATAGGCTGGCATCCTGACTGGGCTGCCCCCTGTCTTGTGCCCTGTGATAGGCTGGCATCCTGACTGGGCTGCCCCCCTGCCTTGTGCCCTGTGATAGGCTGGCATCCTGACTGGGCTGTCCCCTGTCTTGTGCCCTATGATAGGCTGGCATCCTGACTGGGCTGTCCCCTGTCTTGTGCCCTGTGCTTCCTGTGATTGGCTGTAGGCTCACCACCACCCTGCACAGGAGAAGTGCTTATATGAAATGGATGCATGTGTGTAGATTAGGTCTATTATACAGTGCTAATCTTTGTATTTTTGTGCAGCTTTACAAATTCCACTTGAGGAAATTGTCTGACTTCTGGGTGGAACTGTCCAGAATGATTGACACGGCAGAGCAAGGTTAATCCAGAGGAGATGGCTTTTAAATAGCCAGCGAATGTGTACCTGGCTCTGAGAATTGGGGTAAGGCAGCAAAGGGCAGATGCGCTGGTAGCTGCAGGCTGCGGTTTGATTGGCCCCTGACTGTGTCTAATTGGGGGCAGCTGGTGGAGGTAGATCAGCAGAAAGGATCACTTTACTCCCTGCGGACCTGCTGAGGCACAGATGGAAGCTGCTCCACGGGTGTTTCAGTGGCGTGCAGGCGAATCACAACTGGCCCCGTCTACGGTGTGGAAGGATCTGCTGTGGTCACACTGCAGGGCCACTGGCTTTGGGGAAGCTGTGAACAGGACGGGGGTGGCTATAGTTAGTTCCCCAGGCAAGACCATTAAAACTCAGTGTGGTTTTTCCTTGCTTTATGTCCGTAACTTCCTGGATAAATTTGGTTGCATTTGCAGACGACACCAAGGTGGGTGGCGTAGCAGATACTGATCTAGCAGCACAGAGGCTACAACGGGATCTTGATTTAATTAGCGGCTGGCAGATGAAATTCAACATAGATAAATGTAAGGCTTTAAAGGAAGCTTTACCTCTTAAAATTCGCAGCTCAGAAACCGAACTGAAGACTTTAGGAATTTGTTTGGTCACTGCAGTGTTTATTTTCTGTTTAACTGTTGATCATGCTTTTTAAAGTAACTGTTTATGATCTCCGACCATATTTACCAAGATAATAGGGGGGTGTATGTGGCTCAGGTGGGGTAGGCTGAGCCTGTAATCAGGAGGTCACAGGTTCAAATCCTGTGTTTGACAGGGTGGTCCCATCTGCACTGGGTCATCAACCACCTGAAAAATGCACTCAGCCGCCAAGGTCATTCTCAGCTCTGTGTCTTGGAAAAAGGAGAGAATGATGGGATACTTAAAAAAAAAAAAACTTATTCTAAAGAACTTGTTTTAGCAGCAAATAAAGCTTAATTTTACTGAACCATTAGTATTATTGATTTTTTTCCCCTAATGTGTGTGAAGTAGTTTTCAGGCTATAATAATGGTTAATAATATGTTTAATAATCCAACTCATTGCTACTTTTCCTCCACAGCTGGCGTCACTGGAGCGACAGATCTTTGACTTCCTGGGATATCAGTGGGTCCCCATCCTCGGAAACTTTCTGCACATAATAGCCGTCATCCTCGGCCTGTTTGGAACAATTCAATATCGCTCAAAATACATTGTTGTGGTGAGTAACTATTATCGTTATTTCTGCAGGGTGCCAAAGGTTGGTACCTCAGATGTAGGGTGACCGCCATGTCAAAGGGGGGACAATCTGAGCTACTTCAAGTCTTATAAACTGCTTTAAAATTGAAAGGCTCCTGTGCTTGGGAAAATAGTTCAGTTTTTTTTTTGTGCTTTTACTAGTTTCTTTGACTGAAAGACTCACCCAGCTGTTTCACATTAACATTTGTGACACATGCATGACTATAGGAGACTGACCAATCAGCACACAGCAAGAACTTGGTGCTTAAGTGAAATCCAGGTCATTTTAATTGAGATGGTAGTTCGCAAACCCTGTCCTCTCTCCTAGTGTCCCCCCTGACGTGGATTAGGTTTCCATCCTACTTGGATGGGTCATAAACATGCTGCAGTAGGAGACCGTGGCCCACGTCTGCTTCACGGCAGAATGCTGCACCTCCAAAGCTCTAAATCATCTTCCTGGCTCTTAAGTGCAGTCGCTTCCCTGATTACATGCCAACAGCATAAACAGAAGCTCCAGAAAAGCTGCTTGTTGCATGAAGATGCAAATTCCCAGATGGTGTTGCGGCTGCCTTCTGGCCTGACTGTGCCCCCCTCCAGCCTCAGTGGCCCCCGGATGGCCTTTAAATAAGCGCTCAGAAATGGCTAATTATGAGACTTTGTCCTGGAAGTTTGGGGTCAGTGCTCCCCAAAGCATTTCCAAATTGCTCTCGTTGCTGATTTCTGTGACACTTCACATTTAAGAGCCTCATTTGCCCAAGTATTTACACTCAGAATCAATACCAAATGTGCTGGAGAACAAGCTGCTCTTTTTTATGACTTATCTAGTTTTTTGGTAACTTTACAATAACATACATACACTAGTGGCCAAAATTGTGGAAACACATCCAATTTTTAGAGCTTGCATAACTTGTTCCAGTTAGTTATTTAATCATCCAATGTATGATATTTGTAACATTCTTTGATTGTTCATGAACATTACCATCAGTATTCATGTAGTGATTTTTAAAGCATAATGCCAAAAATGTTAGGTGTTTTCATAATTTTGGCCACTATTGTAAGTTCTATTAACTGTTTTTTTTTTTATTTTTAACCTCTGGGTGAGGAGCTGACAAAGTGCTTTATGTGGTCGGGGGAGATGTTGAAATGCCAGAACGATCAGATGTGACGTGTTGGGAAAATAAACGATGGACCGAGGACGTATCAGAAACAGAGACCTCAGCAAATGGCTGTCCATTCGCTGGCCAAACAGGCACGTGTAATGGCCTGAAATGTAAGCACAGACAGTCACTTGAATCAGACTATTGTTTCAATAGACGTCAGTGTTTTGAAGGGTTTTTTAAATTAGATTTTTTGTGTGATATTGGAAGTAGCAATAGATTTCCTATTCTGCTGTAATGAAAGAAAATGGAATTACAGTGAATCACAATGACAAAATTATTTAAAATATATTTATTTGACAGATGCTTTTATCAATAGTGATATACAGCAGGGTCAGACAGGTCCCCTACAGCAGTTAAGGTCCTTGCTCAGAGGCACTGTGATGACATCACTCTGCTGGTTGTGGGATTCTTTACAGTGACCTTCCAATCAAAAGCACAGAGTTTTTGCCTTTAAATGTTCAAAAACCCTAACATACCAGCAGGTGAAACCTCAGACTCCATAAACACCATCTTCAAAACAGTTTCCTGGCAGTAATGAGTTTGAAATTGTCTTTGTAAATGTACAGAGTTTTTAACTTCCTTTAATTGTTGCCCGTCACCTTGACCTAACTTGTTATTTTTATGTTGTCGCTCTACCTTATGACTTCAATTTAGCGCTGTGTTCGGAGTAGGATGGTCAGGTTTACTAGACGTGAACGTGTTACATTTCAGAGGTTGATCGATCATGAAGCATGTACTCACACGAGTCCCATTCTGACCTTGGTGGGGCAGGAGATGTCTGGCTCTTCTACTAAGTGGCTCCAGATGCAGGGCGGCTGCTGGACGACCTGTCATTTTCGCCGCTGGCTGGTGGGATATTTGGTCGGAGCCAAGACTTGGAAAGTGCACTGTTTTGTGAACAGTTTTCTTGTGCTGGTGAATTTTACAATCAAAATCCCAGGAATCCTTAGTGTATAACAGCTGGTGTCAAACAAGCTAGTTGTTAGCATGATGCCATTGCGATGTATTACGGAACTCGTGTCAGTAGCTGGACACAGCCTTGCATTAGTAAATGGCTGCTGCTCGCGTGGTGGGGGCTGGCCCCCGGGAGCCCTGCTCCCCATTGGGGGATTATGGGTGGCCTTTTTTCCACATTGATCTTTCAGTGCGACGGTTTCATGCCCTTCATGCTGTGGGTGGTGTGTGGCTCAGTGGGTTAGGCGGCCGTTCCTGTGATTAGAAGGCTGCTGGTCCAAATCCCAGGGCTGGCAGACTGATGTCACTTTTGGGCCCCCTGAGCGAGGCTGTTAACCCTAATTGCTCCAGGAATTGGCTGACCTTGCCTTCTCAAAAATCTAAGTCACTTTGGATAAAAATGTCTGCTAAATAAATGTAAAAATGTCTTTCTCTCTCCGCAGTACTCCATCGGGGTTGCTCTGTGGGTGGCATGGAATGTCTTCGTTATCTGCTTCTATTTGGAAGTTGGAGGTCTGTCTAAGGTAAGGTCACATGCTACTTAAATATATGCTAAATCAGCGAGCTGGTTTTACTGCTGGAATATGCAGATGGATGGATGGATGTTTGTATTTCACTGTGCATAGTGTTTCACGGTTTCCATGGTATCAGTTCATTTTATCGTAACCATGACATACCTTTGAATTGTTTGAAATGAAAGTCACATAACTAGTAATTTCACTTTCTCTTATTGCTGTGCAAAGTTTCTTAGCATGAAGCTCATACATACGTGACAGAGCTATGGATTGACACTGCTATCAGATTCTCTTGCCAAGACCTATTTCCTTTGGTCAGCTTCCACTGCATTAAACCAGTGACCAATAGCACAAGATAATTTCACTGGTTTAAAGTTACAGAGATGACACCAGTGGTATTGGTTTATGGAGATGATGACACCGGCTTTGACTTATGGATTTTGGGCAAAGTCGTGGCCGTCTTTCGTGTCTCTTATTGCACTGCTGTCTTATGTTCTAGGTGTTTGGAGGAAAACCATATCGTAGCCTGTTTTTGGTCAGAGTTAATATTTGAATGGAATGACCTGCATTAGCCAGCAGTTACATAATCCAGGGGTGTTAAACTAGCCCCAGCTCTCATGCAATCACTAATGAAGACAAAAGCCACTCCTCTGGACAGAGTGGCACTGCAAAACCGTCATGACAAAAGCCCGTTAAGAGCGAACAAACAACAAAGCAAAAAACGGCATTACTCCAAGCCTGTGCTTTGTGACCTAGAAGTGCTGTCCATTTTTCTGCTTCCAGGTGACCTGAACAGTCACCTTGCTGTCTAGCAGGTGGTGCAGCTCTATAAGAAGAGGCAGCCATGTGTTTAAATCTCCACTGGGTGAGATTCTGCTTTGGGTCTCGTCACGCACAGAGAGCGAGACTGTAAATTTAACACCCTGGGATGGCTGTCCCCGGTGATGGATTCAGGAGCAGACGGTTAGCCCTTAATAACATGGCAGAGTGATCACGCAGCCCCTGCGGTCACTCTGCAGTTTAGCACACCTCTGAGGGCTAGATATCACCCCTGAACCAGATTCAAATGCTCCCATCCAGACTGGATATCACCCCTGAACCAGATTCAAATGCTCGCATCCAGACTGGATATCACCCCTGAACCAGATTCAAACCAGATTCTGTCCAGTGGAAATGTGTACAGGACCGTAGAAGTGTTAATTGTTTCTTGAGTTGCAGTGAAAACTTTCAGTTATTCAATGACTATGCACTACATTAAATTTCAGATGAAGAAATTAAGGCAATGAGATCTGCTAACATATTATAATTTAAGCATCGAATGAAACATTATGGTACTGCTGTTATTGCAAAGGATGCAACTCCTCTTCACAAAATGATACAAAATTGCAGTTACAAAATTATATTTTCAACCCATGCAGCTCTTAATAAGCAGGATGATGCTGTAATTTACCTATGAACAGTGGGTCACACCACTGGGCACAAATCAATCCAATTAGCATACTTTGCAAACAATGCTGCAGGGTTATAAATACTCGGAAGCACGCCGTGAATAGAAGTGAGGAGTTCTGTTACTCTCTCCAGTGCCTTTGGCGATACCTCATCCGAGGACGGCAGGCAAGGTGAGACGTGGAAGTAACTCGGAGGTTTGCGGGGGCCGCTTTGCACGGAAGGACGACGCCCCCGCAATGGTGTGGTGGCTGTTTTTGAAGGACGTGGGAATGATGGTGAGCGAATGCTCTGTCATTCAGCAACATTAAAGACGGAACGCCACTTCGACCGTTCAAAATATCTGACAGGAAAGGGACTTATTTTTGAAGATAAAGCTTATCCTGTATTGGTTGAAGTTGATGATGCCCCCTCCCTCGCCGTCGTATGATAGGTTGACCAGCACTGCTCTTATCCAATAGGTTGACCAGCACTGCTCTTATCCAACAGACTGCATCTACATGACAGGATGGATCTCCGTTGAAAAACACCTCACAATTCCAGATTTTTCCAGGTGTTATCTAGTCCGGAGGGTGCATGATCACCCTGTATTTTTTTTTTTTGTGGTACTTCCCTGGGTGCTTCTGTTTCCTCCCATAATCCAAAATGTGAAGTTATGTGAATTGGTGTCTCTAAACAGCTCACAGTGCGTGAACTTGGGCCACCTGGTGCACATCCCATGCAGGTTGCCCTTTGTACCCTGCCCTGTGTGTCCTGGGACTGGTTCCAAGCTCACCAAGACACTGCACTAGATAATAAGTTATCAGGGTCCAGGGTGTCCCCTGCCTCGTGCTGTGACAGACTGGCATCCTGTCCAGGGTGTCCCTCTTCTGGGATAATCTCCTGGATCAGCACAAACCAGTACTGAAAAATACTGTATCTCTTAAGCTATTAAAGTAGCTCTTAGCTTATTCCTGCTAAGTGTGGTGTAGGAGGAAAAATGATACAGGTTAAGTTATAATGTAATTGAATTTTGGCCTGCAACTGATGCACGAGCTCTTTGCTAACTCACTCCCGGCACCACATAGATGAGGGAGAGCACTATGTGAATCTAAACTGCTAAAGGAACAGGAGAACAGCAGGTGAATGTTGTAGGTAGTATAAGCAAGCCGTGTAAGGGTATAGGGTATACCCTCTATCTTACGGCCTTCGGTCTTTTATTTAACTGGGTGTCAATGCTATGTGATTTTAGCTTTCACATATATCATATATCAATATATCATATGTACAGATCTAAAAATATATGGAGGGTCTGTGCGGTGAGAAGAGGCAGGTGTCAGTATCAGTCCCTGCCCTCTCATTTCCCTGCCTGGCCAGCAGGTGTCGTTGGTCACCCCTTTCCTAGTGTTTGAGTTCTTTGTAATTATGACCCACACAAAAGCCTTGTTAGTCCTAGCCCTAGTGTTTGAGTTGTTAATGACCTGCACCTGTGTCTTGTTGCCCGAAGGCTTTTGGTTAATTGTTGTGGCTCACACCTGTCCCTTGTTTAACCCTTGTTTCCCACATGTATATATGTGCCTGTCCTTGGCTTTTGCTCCTGTTGGTCAACATGCTGGTTTCCTGCGTGGTGTTTGTCTTACCTGCCCGAAGGCAGCTTGTTCGATTCCCGGGGCCCCACAGTGTGATGTCACTGTTGGGCCTCTGAGCAAGAAGTTTAACCCCCGATAGCTGCAGGGACTGTCTGACCCTGCTTTGTCTCAAAAAATGTATGCCACTTTGGGTAAAAGCACCTGCTAAGTACGAGTAGCGAGTGAGTAAGCCATTTAGCCTCCTCCTGGTTCCTCACCCTGCTTCATTGTGTCAGTGTGCAACCCTCAGCGTAGCATGTCGGAGATGCAGCCCCCACTCAATTAGCGCCACTGGGCAGTGCCGCGGCCGTCCTGGGGGGGGAGGGGGAGGGGGGGGCCTCTGCCACTGCCACCCCACTCGGATTCGGGCACAGATGCACGACGATGGGGTACTATCCTGTCCCCCGGTGACAGGTGACATGTGCTCTTTGTGGGCAGGATGGCCACCACTTACCTAGGCATAGTGTATGTGACAGGCAGGACCTGCGTGGTGTAGATTACGTTAGACCACTAGGAGGCAGTGATGCGTCTTAAGGTGACGAGTATTCAGTGAGGTGATTCTCTTTACTGTATGATGTGTTCACCATTAGACACCTGAGGATTTATCTCATGCTCCACTCCATGACTGGTTATTCTTACAGAAGCAGGTATTTACTATAATGTTATTGATTACACAGGTCTACAAAAAAAAATAAATAAATTCAGGTGCCAAGGTTTTTGAAATGGATTTAGGGTATTTTGAGGGTGATGAATTAAAAAATCCCATTACTTTTGCTGAATTGGTTCTACTTTTTGAGATAATGGACATCCATGAAAATAATGCATTCCCCCAATGCGACTTGTGTGTGATAACAGATGCAATAGCTTTTAGTCTGTCTTTTGACTCTCTACCAGTGTCTTAGGTAATGAAATATCCCGTATAATTATTTTGTATTTCAATTTGTAGGCCTACAATGCTATAAAAATGACTTTTTGAAGCCAGAATTCAACTGTGAATCTGCAGAATTCACAGAAGAACCTGCATTTACCAAATGCATGAATGACACTGTGGCTTAGGCCTGGAAGAGTTTTGTCTCTGTTGTGAAGAACTACTTGGGTAATCACAGAGCAGACAATTATGAAGAATTGGTGCAAGATATGCTTGCTAACTTCAGAAATGTGTTACGCACAGCAAGTTAGTGCATCTTTATGCTCATTATCTCCATAGCCATTTAAACAGATTTCCAGATAACCTTGGAGATTTTAGCGAGGAACAAGGCGAGAGGTTCCACCAGGATATGAAGGTGATGGAGGAGAGATATCAAGGCAGATGGAACATTCACATGATGGCAGACCACTGTTGGAGTCTCCAACGTGATTGTACTGATGACACACATAAACAGCGTTTTTTGAAGCATTGACATTAATAACAATAACTAATTAACATTGTATTAATTAATCAAATCATACATAACTTTTTCCTGTCACTGTTAGATATTTTTAATGTCTTTTTTGTATGATGTTAGACTACTTACTAGTTGTAACTAAAATAAAAATATTCTTGCAATTCTGAATGCTTTTCAAACGTGTTGCGTTAACTATCAATTATCTCAGAAACGAGCCAATCTGGCAAAACCGGTCATATTCTTAATCAGCACCATAAACTTAATATAAAAGCATTCAGACTTCGTTGGCACCAAAATCACTGTATACCAGTGTTATTGTTACATTTCAGTTTCTCCTCATGACCCTGAATAGGAGAAGCAGTTACAGAAAATGGATGAATGGATATTTTAATTTCTCCTGAAAAAAATCTGTAGGAATGATAAATATCTTGATTAAGGAAGTTGCATTATGGCAAAAACAGGAGGGACATAATGGATGATCTGTGCTGGACAAAGTAGGGTGAGATTCATTTTTAATTCAGAATTAATAGACTGAAGATGATTGAGAAGTAAATAGAAATTTTTGGCTCAAATTTGAAGGAATTTATAATTATGGAAACAGAAGTTTTTCTGAAAAAATTATTAGTATGTAAAATTAATGGATGGTAAATAGTATTTACCTAAGTACTCACTGAAAGATGTACAGTGAGTGTGTGTGGGGTGAATTGGCTTGCTGCTGTTAAATGTGAAATTCAGATTTGATTCTTATCTGGGTTTTAGTGAATGACACAGTGTACGCGGATCAGAGACGCATCTTGGAGTTGGAAAAAAATAATTGTGTCAAAAAGAACAGTAAAATACTCCGGTAGCCGATAGGAGAGTGTAGCTCTGTGGGGTTGGACTCTGCGCCCCTGAGCCAAATGGTGCCACTGTTGGGCTCTTGTGCATGACCTTTAACCCCAATTACTGTAAAAAGCACCCCCTAAATAAATGTCAGTGGTTTTTCAAGAACTGCAGTGCTAATTGCAGAGGTGATTGGTCGTTTCGGGTTTCATGTCCTATCATTTACGAACGCTGTAGCTACATGGAATTTGCACAGCTTGTCAGTCCACGTCGTGTCATTTGTGAGCCCAAAACCTCACGCTGACAAGCATCTAAATGCGGACGTCTTGCTGTTGTCAGAGATGGAGGCACAGGGCTGGGCTCTGAGACTGATCGCTAAATCATCTCCTTGTCGGCCCAGGGAATGTCTGTCCTGCTCACAGAATACAGATGAAGCCCCCACTTGAAGCTGTGGCCACCCACGGACAGAAGACAAAGTGGCTGGTGACAGTGGGCTTTGCTCCGTTGTCCCTCTGTGGCTCAGACACAACCCAGCACGCCTGCCTGTCCGAGTCAGACTCTTAGCAGCACAGACTCCCACAGCTGGGCTGTGACTCGGCATGGAAATTTCATGGCAGCATAAGAACAGGATGGGAATCTCTGTGGCCATTTTCCAGGCTCCATGAGAATGACAGAGACAGCAGTAATGTAGTGCCGTCACCAGCCAGTCTCGCCCAGTGTGTGTTCATTTTAGTGTCATCCGCTAATTAACACTAGTGCTGGTCAACTCACAGGTGACCTAGACAGCTGCCTAAACTCACAGGTGACCTAGACAGCTACCTAGAGTGCCATCTCCTGAGGACTTAGCAAACCTGCGTGTGTCAGGCACCATATTGAGCTCTCTTGTTCTCTGATTCCCTTGGGGTTCATCCTGGATGGATGGTACTGTCAGAAGGTATCGGTACACAAAGCGATCACAGCACAGCACCAGGCTCCGGTCGTCCCTGCAAACCGAAACAGCCATGACCCATTACACAACACACCGGTGTTTATTCGCTGTCATTCCCAGAACATGTTTTCTCTTGATACACAGCCCAAACCACTGTCTGCTCCAGACTGTAAAAATCAGTCATTTCCAGGGCGCGTGAGAAATTTTACAAACACTATTTACAGAATGCATAACTCATCTGCACTTGATTTTCTTAAGTAACTTTACTATCTGGAAGACATTTTTCTTTTTAAATGAAAAGGAATGAATTTGTAAGTAACTGACAAACACAACAAATTAAAGTGCCGGCGTTAAATGTCCCTTTCGTTCACATTTAATTGCTTTTATGCAGCTATCTTAGCACTAAACTGCTCCATTATGCTAATGCATGTGGAATTAGATCATTATGTTAATGGTACATTGTGCAGTCAATTTTTTTTCCTGGTGTTTAATTGCTTCCTTGGTGAATTGTATAAACATGCACATATATCACTTGAAAAGCATTTTATACCTGCCAAATCTGCGCAATTGTCTGCTTTTTATGCTTGGTGAAGTTCATTGTATGCATTTCTGCAGGTTTGTGATGTCTGTGCAATGCCAAGCCTTGCGTGTGCTTAACTCCCATGTTTGATACTTAACGGGATTGTTTTTTTTTTTTTTATGGGGAAGCAATGAAGTGATGGTACCAAACCTCAGGGTTGTGTTCAGTGTCGGATATCTGTGGTCATTGATTCTTGGCACATAGCGATCTGGTGCTGGATAAGGGGTTTGTACGATGGACGGACGCTAAGTGATCCTTGGCAGTAACTGGACAAGATGGAGATATACTTCACTGCATTGCTAAAGGATGCAGAACTTCGGCGTTCCTAACAATTTCTGTAAAGAATGAAGTTTGCACTGTGCCAGTATTATAATTACAGCATGAGCCAGCTGGGAGTAACAGGAGCTGCTCATTAGCACGGGGTGATTGTGTGGACTCACGAGTGTCTCTCTGCACCTCAGCGAGAGCATCCATGTTAATTACTACATGTCACACATCGGCCCTGCTTAAGAATCACCCATATTGAGCTTAATAGAGTTAGGTGTTTGCTCGCTATTTAATCTCACACTTTTCAGGACACCTGTGTCCTGGACTCTTGCTCTGTAATTAGCAGTGCTGTACTTGCTGAGTTCCGTGGGCCCCCGCCTTCAGTCTCAGCAGCTCAGATCCACACCCGCGGCCCGCAGGTGCCCAGGGGTTCCTGCAGAACCTGCATGTGCTGATGTGGGGCGAGGCCAGGGGTGCAGAAGGAGCAGAGACCCAGAGATCTTTCCGGTCTTTGTGTGGTACACACTAGAGGTTGACTGATATTTTTTTTTTTTTTGGGGTGGGACAGCTGATAGTATGATTGTTACATTCCAACTTTAAAAATAAACAAAAAACACAGTCGCTAAAGTTGTATTTATGTAACATTAACATGCAAATACAATTTCTATTCATTATTAATATTAATCACTCTTTGAAGAAGGACTCTTTGAAGCTTATTAAGAGTAATAGAGCATAAACATTTAACTATACTCGGTGCACATCTCTATGGTGCAAAAGTAACAAAATATGTTTAAAAATTGAGATCATTCTCGCATTCTAATGTTATTCATCATGTGAAACTGATGTGAAATTTAGCACTCTTGTTCACTCCTGTCTCACTACTGTAGATGCTGATAAACCACATTATAACACTGATGAAGTGAGTACTCAGCATGTCAATCATACACACACACACACACACACACACACAGCCATCATTACAGCGCCCATGTAGTCTGATTAATCAGCCAGTGCTGATCGCCATAAAATGCATAAAAACGATTTGATATATCTTTTTGACATTTTGTCACTTTTGAGTGAAAAAGCTTCTTTACCAACCACAGATGCTCAACAATGTCAATGAAATGTCAGGAAATTTCTGATAAAATTTGTAGGGTGTGTGACCGATAAGGAATGGCGCAGATACTAACCGAATCGGTAAAGAGAATCGGGAGTTCTTGCTGCGAGGGCCGTCGAGGTGCAGATACCGCCACCAAGTGCGTCCTGATTGGCTGTTTCCTCTGGAGCTGCCAGCACTCGCTCACAGATTCGCTACTTGGCAGGAAAGTGGATTATCTACGATCGATATTCGTGTCGTCGAGCCGGTTTGGGTCTGGGGGGGTGGGGTTCCCGCTCTGCAACGATTTCCTTAATTGACTGACTGTCAGGCCGCACCTGAGCTTCCCATTTCAGATGCAGGAGAACATCTAACCCAATCGGTATTGGCCTTTCTTCCCATAGGACACTGACCTAATGACCTTCAATATCTCCATGCACCGCTCCTGGTGGCGTGAGCACGGCCCCGGCTGCGTGAGCAGGGAAGTCCCGCCCCCAGGCTCCCGCGCACTAGAGGACCACACCTACATCTCCGTCACTGGCTGCATCATGGAGTTCCAGTACCTGGAGGTCATGCACTCTGCCCTGCAGATCCTATTGGCTGTGAGTACTGCCCGTCACAAGCATACCAACCTCTGCTACAGTTTACTGGCTGTGTGACAGCAGACCTGTGTTTCGGGGTCATACTGCTCGTGGTTACTCAATGTAACTGAGGATAATTGACAAACACATTATAAAAAGGCAATTCATGAATTAAAACACAAGTAAAATTGCTGTAGATTAAACCGCATGACTCTCGGGTACCTCTCTGCCGATCTAATTGAATAGAAAGCGTTAATCAATAAGTAGCTGAACATTCTAAGCTCTTACTTCAGCCCAAGGGTAATTGATTCTTTTTGCATAGTTAAATGGGTTCGGTTTGAGACCTGTGGAAATTGTGACATCTCACCTAATTGGCAAAAGCAAATACCCGACAAATACTGTCATGAGGTAAGTGGGCTGGGGGCAAAGTGGTAGCCTGTTTAAGGTCATGGGATAAGGGATCAGGGGTGAATGGAAAATGAGACAATGCAGAGCTGTTTCTGCACTGGAGACATGAGATTTTAAAGCTTCTTTTACACGCTAAAGGCACGGCTGATATTGCCTGTTAGTTGTGGGATTTCACAGCATCCTTTCACATCCACACGACGCAGCATCTTCTGACTGAAACTGGTCCACAACCAGAGTGTCTAGCAGCGAGCTGCACTTGGGGGGGGCTGCCCCCACTATCCAGGCTGCCGTACTCACATTACTATAAATACTCGGTTACAATCACTTACTGCATCTCTACATCAGCATAGTGTAGGTGCTGCTGAACTTACGATGGGGTTATGTTGCGATGAACCCGTCGCAAGTTGAAAATATTGTAAGTCAAATATAAATATATGATGAGTAAGCAAATAAGTAAACAAATAAATAAGCACATAAATAAGGAAGTGAATGAATGAATGAATGAATAAATGTCACTGAATAAGTAAATATCTGCTTAAAAAAATATGGCGTCTGATATGTTGTCACACACATCATGAGGTGTTTATGCTCGCGATCCCTACGGAGACCGGAAGCACGGCTGGGTGGATGCTGCCGTCGCCCAGCAACAGTAGAAAGTATCATACTCCATATTCCTGGCCTGGAAACAGAATCAAAATTCAGTGAACGTACATCCGTATCGCAGGATTGTAAAGACAAAATATCATAAGTCAAACCATCATAAAGTGAGGAATGTCTGTACATGTTTACTCCTATTGAATCATATATCAGTATATTTATCATAGCATTTCACTGGACTCCAGCTGTCCTGTAACACGTATCCCCCCCACCCTGTGCCCTGTGCTGTCTGCAGTAAGCTCCAATTCCGTCCCCCAACCCTGTATTTGACAAGCCGTTGGGAAATGGATGGGTGTCATTGGATTTTATGTATTTATATTTATGTGTATTGAGAATACCTTGCAGTTTTGTGTTCTGGATTTGGACTAACGGCCTACTGGCCTCTGACATGCAGCAATACCTGCTTTACGGGTGCAGATGCGCTGATCAGCAGGGGGAGCTGTTTCCAAAACAGCTCCAGAGGGGACGAATCACATGACCAAACACGGCCATAACATGACCATGACAGCCCCCAAACGACTGTTTGACCTTTTTGACAGCCACGGCGTAACCAAGGAGACCACAGTACACCTTGACATCCAGTCAGATGATCTCAGTCACACTAACAGATCTAACCGATGTGTTTCCTAAAAGGTTTCATCTCTTTGCTGCTGGAACTGATGCTTTTCTGGGAATGAGTGAAGACAGCAGACTGATTGCAATAGCAGAGAGGTTTCATGGTTACGCCACTGTCCTCTCATTCTTCGATAGATTATTCGGGCATTGCTAATGCTGGAGACAACCTCTGTGGAGTTATCTATCAACATTAAAATTCAGCATGACACTGGGGGTAGCTGCCCACCATATGTGGTTGGGAATTGGCTGTGGTAGCCTGGTAGGTCATCCTCACATCAGAGACAGCACAGGAACCTATAAATAATGAACTAAGGCAAGTCAGGTGACTCTGCAGAGGAGAAAAGACACATTAATAGTGCCCAGTAGTTATGGTGCATCCTGCCCATCTCCAAGGAGCAGGCAGCTTGTGGTGATGCCAAACTGGGCAGTTAGCTGAGGTGTCGGCCCCTGCCGTGAGCCAAAGGCGTCTCCGCTTTCTGTGCAGTAACCACAGGACACCGGCACGCAGGGTGCATCCGGGGGTGTGCACACAGTAAGGGAGGAGGGCACCTGAGGCACCTAAGGCCCTTATAAAGTGACCCCCTTCCTCGTGCCCCGTGCTTCCTGGCATAGTCGCCAGGCTCACGTGACACTGTACTGGATAAGAAGGTGGAAGATGGAAGGATATATGAATTAGGCTGCATTTCACTGCTGGTTTTAGATTCAGGAATCAAATTCAGTAATAAACTGCATTTTGACATCTTGTCTGTAAGCAAATATGCTGTAGTAATTAGCTTGTAACCATACAAGTATGTTCTACCTTATTTGTACCACATGTACTCTACTTATTCATGTGTCCTATCTATCTGTCTATTTCTGTCCCTCTACCAGTCTCTGTCTGTCTCTGTCTGCCTGTCTCTGTCTCGCTCTGTCTGCCTTTCTGCCTGTCTGTCTGTCTCTCTGCCTGTCCCTCTGTCTGCCTACCTGTCTGTCTCTGCCTGTCTCTCTGTCTGCCTTCCTGCCTACCTGTCTGTCTCTCTGCCTGTCTCTCTGTCTGCCTTCCTGCCTACCTGTCTGTCTCTCTGCCTGTCTCTCTGTCTGCCTACCTGCCAGTCTCTCTGTGCCTCTGCCTGTCTCTCTGTCTCCCTGTTTCTCTGTCTGTGTGCCTGCCTGACTTCCCATACCTAACCTCTTCCTATCTTACCACCTTATTGGGGGTGTCTGCAGGACACACCGTCTGTCCCCCTGCTGCCTGGAGACGTTCTCATTAGGCACAAGCAGATTGGCTGTCAGTTTGAATCTGTGCAGAGCAGCTTTTTCTTCCCATTGGGGATTTAATCAAACACAGCGGCCTCTAATCTGTTCCAGAACGCACCCTTCTGCTCAATCTCCTCTCATTTCTTCAGTCAATGCCCATTCCACCATAAGAAAGTGGCCACCCAGCCAGCACTCGTGTTCATGCCGTGGCTGGTGCTGTCGGCCCCAGAAAGTGTAGAGATCCAAGCGGATGTAGATGGGATAGACAGTGACTGCATAGTAATAGAAGAGGCTGTCAGAGGGCAACATTCTGTAATGTCTAATATCTGTCGTGTGCCATCTCCTCACAGCAAAGTCATACCAGCCATTGGTATGTTTTTGGACAGACAAATACGAGTATTTGGGAAGATAATGAACATGTGTGGGTTGACGGTTCAGGCCCATTTCAGCGCTCTGATCTTTGTACATTTTAACAATGAAATTGGTGGGCTGTCCATAGATGCGATAGATGTACAGTGGTACCTCGAACTTAATCCGTTCCGAACTCCGGATCCGAACTCCGGCCCCCCAAAATTACACCTAAATATGTTTTTTAAGCATTTAAACACAAAATGAACAGGATAAAACAAGAAGAGCATTTTTATCTTAGTGGCTTCCAAAACGATAAAGATCTTATCCCAACATTACCACTGTCCTGCCCCGATCGTCCGCTCCTTCCATGTGCCACGCCCCCTCGTTAACCTCGTGTGGGATCCCCATGTGATCA